>CANDYM010000053.1:0-120971 GCA_947397865.1 Polietes domitor
GCTTGAATTTTAAAGTAGAAGCTTGATCTTTAAAGTATTTTTAGCACATATGCTCCCCTTTGATTTGACATTTATAACGGTGTCATAGAGTGCGAATAAGTATTAAAAATATTTTTTGACAAATTGTATTCTTTGGAACTTTGTAGTCCTTTTAAGGGGCAACAGGGATTGCTGGGTAAAAACAATTAACATTAAAAATATATTTTTTCTCCTTTACGAAGCACTCTCTAATATTGAGTTGATCTGTTTCTCCCGTTTTCATGGACCAAATATTATTATATTATAAATATTATATTATAAATATTATTTCATGTATTTTAAATGGAACGAAAAAGAAAAAATCTCAATAAAAGCATATACATAGTTGAATTTTGAAAAATCAGTTTTAGTAGAAAAGTTTATGTATACATTCGTTCAAAAACAGCGTTTTCGGTCGTCTATATTTATAACAGATTTTTAATTATTATTAAAATGTAAATGTACATGCCAATATGCCTATTCTTTTTTTTAGCATTTTAAGAAAACAAAGAAAGATAACAAAAATAATCTTTAAATTAAGCCTTCATTCTTTGAATTGTACCTACGCGTTTTCACACAATACAATTATCAATGTTCATACCTCGAACCTTGTTGCGAATTTAAAACAAAAGAATAATGCAATTTAAATTATACACATACGCAGATGTATTTATGTATGGATATGCGTAATATTATAATATAAGTAAAAACATAAGATAGAGTAAGTCAATAAAACCACTGTAAATTTAAACAAATTAATGAAATTTCATAGATTTCATAAACACTACATACGATTTGTGAGATCTCCGTGTCATTACAAAAATAGAACCCTGCGTTGAAACTGTTATACACATAAAATATCAACTTTGGTTCTAAAAACATATGATGACGGACTCTAAGATTCCGGAGGGAAGTGGGAACGAAATGAGGATCCGGCATGATCTTTCTTTCTGCTTGAGATCGTGAGAGCGACAAGTTGTGCCACAGTGAAGGGGAAAGAAAAATCGTGTCCACGAGGTGAATATAGAAGCAAAGGCCGCTGCTCTCACTAAAACCTAGTATAGTGACATAAAACAAAATATAAAGATTGTGACAAGATAAGTGAAATAAAGGGGTGAAGTAGATTTTGCTCACTTGTCGTCAAAGAAGGAGCACGCAATTGAACACCGGATTCCCCTCTGCTTCTCTCTTGACACCCGAAGTGGTGGTTTACAACAGCAAAAAAGTCTACTCAGCTATCCATTTCGCCCGAGAAAAGATCATCACAAATTAAATTTTTTGTCACTTTTATGACCCGAAATGCAGTAAGCTGACCATGTGATAAACAACGACGATCATAAACAATTGCAAGAACCGTTCGTAAAGGCAACAACAACCAGCTTCGAGGAATCAATCAAAAGAAAACAACAAAAGAGAGTAAATTCGCCACAGAGGTATACAACAACATAATCCATGGAATCAGTTTAACGCAGTGACGTCACTGGGAGTTTGGGGTTTCTTTGGATTCAGAGAGGATAGAATTATGTGTACAAATAGTACGTAAGTTAAAGGTATGATAAGTTTCTTAAATATTAAGTCACATTTGAATTTACTAACAGAAATTACTAATTCTAAGATATGAAGTTTTTTAATAAATTAATAATGGAGTATTGAAAAACTGTTACATGTGTATGATGATAAATCGGACGGACGGACATATGGACAGATACTAGAGGGATTTTTAATGTGAAGGAAACGGACTATTAACAAGCAAGGGGCTGCAAATAAAACTATATCTATTGTAGCCGAGGTAGGGAGGGTAAGATATTGGCCCGTAGAATAACATCTTATACGGAGCTAGAGGGCGGGTTGGCAGGACGGATAAGGGGATATTTGCTAATTACAAGTTACAGATTTTGAGATGAGTTGGATAAGTGTTTCGGGTACGATATTTTGTGTAATGCCGGATCCTGTGTAACCTACTCACAAGAATCCACCCACCGACGAGCTAGTTCGTGCTTAAAGCAAGCGTACCCGAGTGAGACTGGGGAACACGGAATTTAGATCTACGTCCGCGCATAACTTTTATCTCGATTTTACGAATTCTCAATTGGTCATGTCTTAAAAAAAACTTTTTTTATCCTCTATGTTGCATAGAAATCGGTAGTGGAAATTAAAAAAGTGTTCGGTTTGACATGAACGTATATCTATGACTTGCATGAAAAGTTACCCCAATATAATAAAATCGGAGGACAGATTTAAATTTTTCTAAAATTACCCAAGATAATCCCCAACTATTTTATAAATCACCAGAAAATCGAAAATAAAGTCGACAAACATATTTAAAATTTGCAACGTTTGGCGAGAAATCGCCATATCTGACAACCCTGTGTAAAGCGTTTGGAATTTTGATTTACTGTCTTGAAGCTATTGTCACAAAGCTCTTGTTCACAATGAAAAACCAGAAAAACTTCATCTTCAAGGTCAAATTCGCAAAAAAAAAAACTTAAAAAAGTTGATTTTTTAACCTCTTTCGCCTGTTGAGGTACGTAGGTAGCAAACCGTTCAAAATTCAAGGAAGCAATCAACTACAAATTTACCTAAGATCTCAATAACCAACTTTCTACAACTTATTAAATTCTTAGAATTGATTCTTAATAACGTTTAGGTAGGAAAGATATATCTTGCAAGACTGTTTCTGTTAATAGTCATATCGACTACAGTGCGTATGAATCATATTATCCTTAATCAACAGCACGTATACGCAACCTATAACATTTGTTCGACTACATTTGCGATTTGGATATGAAGTTTTTATACACTCTACGAGAGTATTATGTCGTTGTGCACCCAAAAGGAAGGGACATAGATCTATTGTTAATTATACCGATCGACTTAGAAACACTTTTGGAATCGATTTAACAATGTCCATCTGTCTGTAATCAAAGTTCTCGTAATCAAAGTTCCGAACGAAACTTTGTACAACGAAGTTATTCGGGACAAGGACGAACACTATTTAATTTGAAGAAAATCGGTTCAGATTTAGATACTCTAGATACCACATATTTTAACAGATTTTCTTTAATATTGGCAAAACACCTTATATTTTAAATAGAAACACCGATGGTGAAAATATGTCAGATCGGTTCAGATTTATATATAAAGGGTGATTTTTTAAAAGCTATAGGAAAGTTAAAATAAAACACATAAAATTCAGAAAAATCCATGAAATCTTTATTTGAATCGATAGCACGGTCCATATTATTTAATGTTTGAAGATTATTTCATGCAAATGTTGACCTTGACTGCGCCTCAAATGGCCCTCCGCTTAGTCCAATTTTGGCATTTCCACGTTTTTGAGTAACATAGGCCCAATTGCTGCGAACGGCGACGAATCGATAATTGATGGTCATCATTAACACTGGCCGCTACAGCTGCGATATTTTCTTCAGTTCGCACTCTACGTACGTAAGCGTGTTGGTGGTTTATTGTCCAACAATGTAAATTTGGTGCGAAATTTAGTCACAATTGCCCGAATAGCCGCTTCAGTGGGTCGATTAAACTAACCATAAAATGGAAGCGCGCGATGAACTTTCTTAACAGAGCACGCATTTTGATAATAAAATTCAATAATTTGCAAGCGTTGTTCGTTTGTAAGACGATTCATGGTTAACTTATAGACCAAACTGAAGATGTTTGACAGCGAAACAAAACAAGAAACGTGCGTCAGCTGTTTAAACCAGTGTTGCCAAATATATAATAGCTAAAAAATCACCCTTTAGTTCCCATACAAATTTCGCTCTCAATTTGTCTTTTTCCGCTCTAGAAACCACATATTTTAACAGATTTTTGTTAAAATTGGCAAAACATCTTATATTTCAACTAAAAACATCCATGTTGAAAATAGGTTCAGATTTATATTTAGGTCCCATACAAATTTCGCTCTCAATTTGAGTTTTACCGCTCTAGAAACCAGATAGTTTACCAAATCTTCTTCAAATCTTGTAAAATATCTTATATTTCAACTAGAAACACCCATAATGAAAATAATCGGTTCAGATTTAGATATAGTCCCCATACGAATTTCACTCACGATTTGACACTTTTCACTCCAGATACACATATTTTAACAGATTTTCTTCAAATTTGGCAAAATATCGTATATTTCCTCTAGAAACGCCTAGGGAGAAAATGAGTCAGATCGGTTCAGATTTATATAAGCTCCCATACAAATTTCGCTCCCGGCTTGATTTTTTCGCCCCAGAAACCACGTATTTTCACCGAATTTCTTCAAATCGAGCATAACTGGAAAACCTCTAGTGTAAGTGAGTCACTTCATTCCATGTTTGGATATAGCGCCGATACAAATTTTCTTCTCGATTTGACAAATTAGGTCAGGTCATATTAGCCTGTGATTAGGAAACATACAAAAATTCTTCCTGTTTTCTCTTTTTTACGAATTGAATTGTATTCGGATAGAAAGTGGAGTGTATCATATAGTCGGCCCCGCCCGACTTTAGCCTTTCCTTACTTGTTTTTGTTTTTATATGTTCACAATTTTTTGATTTTAATTGTTCTTTGTGACAAGAGCAACAACTTTTCCTCAGAGAGTAAATCAAAATTCCAAACGGTTTGCAAGTTATGAGCCTGAGAATTTGATCACTTTTATTGCAAAAACGACACCGAGACCCCAAATCTTTGGGGGCTCATAAAAAAGTGCATGCCTTTGGGCAAAACTTGAGACAAGGCCTTTTAACACGTAAAGTGGTGTCCGTATAAGAGTATATTTTCATGACTTAAAAATTAGACACAGTGTTATATACAACTGCATTCGATCCTGATCTACGCAACGAACAGGCGCGATTTCGTTAAAGAGGTTGTGTATTTATAAACACCCTGCGGATAGTAATCGAGCAGTCAGTAGCATTGAGTTTCACACTATAATAGTTGAGTGTAAGCGAACGCGCAAACCCTCCACAGTAACGCAAACTGTCGGATCTCTCGTCAAGGATATATTAGGAACTGCATATCAATAAGGACTGATGTAAAGTAAGGATGTGTTCTATCTCTATATTTATTACCGCCCTCTGTGCCCTGGACACCTGTTTAGTGCAAAACATATGAACAACAGTTTTTTTTTTTCTGAGCGTTAATGGGTTAATATTGTATTGGAACACATACATCATTTCCCATGTCTTACGTAGCGTTTTTATTTGTGCACCATTTCCTGCCTCCAAAACAACTAATCCAAATGTATACGTAACCAAACATGTTTTCACATATTTAACAAAACAAGCCTTTTTGTAGGAGCAGTATGTTTATTTATATATATTTTAATTTTATTAGTTATACCTATGTGCATCGCAACTAACGCTATGTGTGGCTGATGGTGCGTGGTTCGCTGAAAAGTTGCATGACCTGTAGAAGTTAAATACACGATTTAATCTCAACGTAGAAAAAGCGCATTCGATAAAATGAAAGTTTCTTTTCTTTTGTGGGATTGAGAGAGACATACACACACATGTATGTATGCACAAAAAATTAATTAAAAGGCGATTTTCAGACGATATTGTGTTGCTGTCAATGTGCTAATGCACTTTTTTAGTGTCTAATATCAAAATGTCCAATGCCAAATACACTTAACAGGCATATGTATTTCTAATCTAATTTTTAGTACTCGTGTACTCAATTTGCATGTGTTTGTTTAAGCAAAAATGTATTCCAGTGTGGCACCCTACACTAAGGACACCTACAGATTATTTACTCTGTGTGCACAAACGACTCAGATTAAAACGTTTCCCACACACAGGCTCAATGGTATAATTATGGACAACAAGTTATATAATTTGTATACTCTCCAACATAGGATGGCAGTATACTAATCAACCTGTGCTGCATGTATATATATACTTGATCGTTTAAAAAAATTCTAAGACGATCTAGAATTATTATATTTGGTAAGTTCGAAACTTTTATAGACTGAACACGCAAGGAATACAATTGGTACTCATCAAATGGCTGTAGGATCGGTCGCGAAAAATGTTTGATGCATTCACCACCCAAAAATTAAGATTATTATGATGTTATGCAAAACAATTCGTCCCTAGGTAGTGCGATCTGTGAGCTAAACGCTCTTGAAAACACTTGCAAAATTCATGTTTTCCTTTAGTAATATTTTGTGTTGCACTTTTGCCAAAATTTTGTTTCTGAGTTAATAGACCCTTGCCAGTACTTTAACTACAAATTTCAGATTCGGCTCAATCCGCATTATCGATCTCTTCTTGCCTCTATTGCACCCGAGCTATGATGAGTTTCAGCAATGTTTACTTTATTGCAACGGTTGCACTGCTTCCCAAATTTATATAATTATACCCTCCACCTCCAGGATGGGGGTATACTGACTTTGTCATTCCGTTTGTAACACCTTGAAATATTGACCTGAGACCCTATAAAGTATATATATTCTTGATCGTCATAAAATTCTAATACGATCTAGCCATGTCCGTCTGTTGAAAGCACGCTAGCATCTAAACGAAAGGAGCTAGAACGTTCAAATTTTCCATAAATGCGTCTTATAGTCGTAGATCGGTTGGGGTTGAAAAGGGCGAAATCGGACCAAAGGGGAAATTTTTCCCTCACAAGGACTAAAAATACCCATAACAATCCCTAATGCATGTTTTTGAATATGTCTGTTTATATTTGCTTGATATTTGGTATGCGCATTCCCCTTATAGCAAAAAAGTGCACCATAAAGTGATTCTTATTTGTAGGGTGTGAAATGGGGCAAAAAAGGTATAAAAATGGTACATATTAAACGACAACAGCTAGAAACACGAAATTCGGAGTATACATTCCTCTGACTGCGTACACACGAAAAATATAAAAAATTTTCCAAATTCGTACTTTTAATGGGTAAAATGGGAATAGAGGGATAAAAATAGTACCAATCAAATGACCGCAGCTAGAGTAATGAAATTCGGAGCATACATTCCTTTGACTACGTAGACACGGAAAATAAACGGATTTTTCGAAATTCGTACTTTCAAGGGATACAATGGAACAGATTGATAAAAATAGTACCTACTAAACGACTACAGCTAATTGCGTATAAACTTCAAGGTAAAAATGGTACCAACCAAATGGGCGCAGCTGAAATCATTCTGACTGCATAGACACGCAAAATAAAAAGTTTTTTTCATCATGAAGTTAGGTTATATTGCATCTGATAATGGATTTTCAAAATTTGCACTTTTGGAATTAAAACAAAATGGAAATACAACCAACTGTAGCACCCACTATCTACCAATATTTATGGTATTTAAGCTTTTTGAAAATATAAATATAAGAATATTAATTTTTTGAATTGACGTATTGGTAGCCTTGCCTTATAAGTGTGGTTTGAAATAATTAAAATATTATATTTATTTATAAAATTATTTTGTCAATATTTGATTTGGTTTGGCTATATTAAAAAATTATATTTTCCTGTAATATTACTGCACTTCTACGAAAACCGACAACCTCTGTGGAATGCAATCCATGGTGGTATACCCTCCGGTCCGGCCGAACTTATCGCCGTTTTCATTTGTTTTTTAATGAAGGAGGAGGTATATGGAAGGAGGAGACATTCACAGTAGTGTTCACACCGCATAAATCATACGCTGAAAGTATATTCCACATTAGGTCTGTTCAACCAATGAACGAATTCTTACACTTGGAAAATGTACTCATATCCACTCATCATACCAAAAACATCCGATCGTTCAATATGTATCCCATCAACAGATTCTAGATGTGTTTTCTGGAGCGTTTAGCTCACAGACGGCTTGATCCAACGACGAAATATTTTGCAGATCATCATTAAGCAGTCCAATCTTCATTTCTGGCTGCTCATCGGAAATTTTTATTTGTACGGACAGCGACCCATGGTTGGACATGTACAACAAAGGAATTCTTTTTAAATTTGTACTTTTTGGAACAAACGGAGAGAAAAGGGATGCAAATGGTTCAAATCAATTTAATAAAACGCTTAATAAACAATTTAAATAAGCGCTCAAGATAAAAGGCTTTCTCCAAATTTGTAGCAGCAAACAGAGGTAAAATTAATAAAGCTTGTTTCACGCAAATTAAGTGTTTACATTCCACTGTGAACGCAAAAGATAATGGGTAATTGGATTAGAATAAAAATTGAACCAATTAATTGCGTGTATTTGGAACGAAATTCGATATGCATGTTCTTCGGACTATGTGGAAGGTTGGAATTGTCAATGGGGGAAATCAGTGCAAAGGGAAAACTATCTTCTCTAACAATGTATGAAAATACCGAAAATATTTCTTAAAGATTACTGCCTTTTTGAATACTCTTGAAATATTATTTTGATACATGTGCAGTCAAGGAATATCACTCAATAAAAAAATATTTATGTAGACTCGCCCTATAAGTGGACGTGGTCTTTAAAATTAAGTCATTAATTTTAATAAAAACAAATAAAAACGGTGTTAAGTTCCGCCGGGCCGAACTTTATAATGAAAGAATTATTTTATAAATAAATATAATATTTTTATTATTTCAAGCCTCGCTTATAAGAAAAGGCTACCAATACGTTTACACTCTATATATATCGAAACTAGCAGTACCCGCTGCTTCGCACGCGAATTTGTTATTAGTTTTATCCATCTCTGTTTTAGGATAGTATTTATTTGATTTTCTTTTCAAAAATAGTAAATTGGAAACATAGCACTCATATACAGTCAAAGGAATGTGCTTGTCGATGTGCACTGTTTTAGCTGAACTCCCTTCGTATATATATTTTTATCATTTTCTACCCAGTTTTTACCAAAACTTTACAACCGCAGAGCCTTTCATTAGAAAAAGATCCATTTTAATGGCGCTTCTACATGGTCAGAGGAAGTTACATAGTAAGTTTCATGATTCTAGCTGTAATCCTAAAGTTGGTACCATTTTTATCCATTTTTGTCCCGCTCTCCCCTTAAAAGTCAAAATTCGAAAAATCAATTTATGTTGCAAATCTACGTTGTCAGAGGAATTTACACACCAAATTTCACAACTATAGCAGCAATATTTTAGTTGGTACTATTTTTATCCCTTTTTGTCCCGCTCACACCATATAAGTATACATTTCGAAAAAATCCATTTGGATTTGCCCTTCTACGTTGTCAGAGGAATTGCCAGACCAAATTTCATAACTATGGCTGCAATACTTAAATTAGTATTATTCCTTTTGTCCCTCGTAACCCTTAAAAGAACAAATTTTGAAAAAATCAAATTTTAATGTGCTTATACATGGTCAAAGGAATTTACATACCAAATTTCACGATTCTTGTTATAATACTTTAGTTGGTGTCATTATTATCCCTTTTGGTCCCGCTCACCTCTTATAAGTAAAAAATTTCGAAAGATCCAATTTTAATGCGCTTCTACATGGGCAGAATATCTTACATATCAAATTTCAAGATTCTAGGTGCAATACCTTAGTTGGTACCATTTTTATCCCTTTCTGTCCAGCGCAAGCCTTAAAAGTACAAAATACATTTATATTCCGCTTTTATGTGGTGAGAGGAATTTACACACCAAATTTTGCGACTATAGCTGCAATACTTAAATTAGTTCCATTTTCATCCCTTTTTGTCCCTCGCAACCCTTAAAAGTACAAATTTTGAAAAATCCAATTTTCACGCGCTTCTACATGGTCAGAGGAATTTACATACCAAATTTCACGATTTTAGCTACAATACTTTAGTTGGTACCATTTTTATCCCGCTCACCCCTTATAAGTACAAATTTCGAAAAATCAATTTATAGTACAAGTCTAATACCGATTTTCACGATTCTAGCTGCAATTCTTAAATCGGTACCATTTTTATCCCTTTTTGTCTCTTTCCTCCCTTAAAAGTACAAATTTCGAAAAATCCCTATTTGTAGCTCTTCTGCATGGTCAGTGCAAGGAACATACAGAATTTCATGTTTCTAGCTACTGCCGTTTATTCAGGAGGAATGTTCGATGTTTATCCCTTTTTGTCGCGTTTTACCCCCTAAAAGTACGAATTTCGTAAAACCATTTCTTAGTCTACGTCACATATGGAAACTACCCTGAAAATTTCATGAGCCGTTTGGTCTGTGGGCTGGTCAATGATAAGTCAGTCAGTAACGCAAGTCTTTTATATATATAGATAATACTTCAAGTCAATTCAAAAAATAACTATTTTTATAATTTCAAAAAAGTTTAAATACCATAAATGTTGGTAGGCAATGGTTGCTACAGTTGGTTATATTTCCATTCTATTTTAATTCCAAAAGTACAAATTTTGAAAATCCATTATCTCACGTACATAGTGCAAAATAACTTAACTTCCACCAATTTTTTCGTAGAAGTACGAATTTGGAAAAATCTTTTTATTTTGCGTGTCTATTCAGTCGGAACCGAATTCCATGGTTCTACCTGCGACCATTTGGTTGGTACCATTTTTATCCCCTTTTACAATTTTTACCTCCTCAAGAGTACAACTACCTAAAATCTCGTTATTTTACGTATCTACGCAGCTAGAGGGATGTACACACCGAATTTCATCATTCTAGCTGTACTCGTATAGCTTAACTAGTACTATTTTAATCCCTCTCTAACCATCGCTTGACAGTACGAATTTGGAAAAACCTTTTTTTCGTGTCTACGCAGTCAGAGGAATGTATACTCCGAATTTCATGACTCTAGCTGCGGTCATTTGGTTGGTACTATTTTTATCCCCTTTTTCCATTTTAACCCCAAAAAGTACGATTTTCGAAAAATCCGTTTATTTTCCGTGAATGTATACTCCAAATTTCAAAAAGTAAGAATTTTGACAAATCCGTTTATTTTACGTGTCTATGCAACCAGAGGAATATATACACCGAATTTAATTATGTTAGGTGCAGCCGTTTGGTTGATACCATTTTTATCCCTTTATTCCCATTTTATCCCTTAAAAGTACGAATTTCGAAAAAATATTTTTAGATTATGTATCTACTCATTTAGAGGAATATACACGCCGAATTTCGTGTTTCTAGCTGTTGTCGTTTAATACGTACCATTTGTATCCCTTTTTGCCCCATTTCACCCCCTACGAATAAAAATCGCTTTATGGTGCACGTTTTTGTTATATGGGGAATGCGCATACCCAATATCAAGTAAGTACAAGCAGAAATATTGAAAAAATATGCTTAAATACTCGAAAATATTAGAGATTATTATGGGTATTTTTAGTCCTTGTGAGGGATTTTTTTTCCTTTTGGCTGATTTCGCCCTGTTTCAATCCCAACTATCTACGACTATAAGACGTATTTGTGCAAAATTAGGACCTCCTAGCTCCTTTCTTTTAGATGAAAGCGTGCTTTCAACAGACGGACGGAATTTTATGACGATCAAGAATATATATACTTTCTAGGGTGTCAGGTCGATATCTCAAGGTGTGACAAACGGAATCCTGGAGGCGGATGGGGTATACCCCATCCTGGAGGCGGAGGTTATAAAAATGTAATAATGAAACACAACACAACCCAGCCTAACTTAACGTATTTTCACTTGTTTGTTATATTCAGAATAGTCTGAGTTTTTCCACGGTTTATGAAATGAATAAAGGTACTACGCTATAAGTAATGGGAGTACTTTTAATAAACGTCCCCAACTCCAGGCAGTCGAGGTGCACTTCATGATATTGTGATCATGCAAATATTTCTCAATTGGCCACTGGCCGGAAAAAATACGTTTTTGCATAGCTCATCCCTTGGTCGATCACATCCCATCAACTGCACATTCATCCATTCATTCATTCGGTTCTTGTTATTCTATTTTGAGAAATGTATACATTTCCTGTCATGCATGCATGATTAACTTGATTGTGTTTAACTTATGTTCATGGACACGCACACAAACACACATATTCACATTCAAAAACGACAAATACACACAAAAGACAGCGACATGGTTGACATGCCATGCCACCCTCTGACATTTCCAAATGAAGTTGAGTTTCTCGGTATGGTCCAGTGTTTTTGTTGTTGTTGTTATTGTCGTTCATATTTTCCCAAATCAGCATAAACAACTATGAAAACAACATTTCGTTTTTGTTTTCATTTTTGCTGCTGGTGGAACGGACAACAAATTCTGGCTGAGCAACAGAATTTGTGCAAAACATTTTTAAACGCCCACTCTCACACACACACGCACAGACATACACACCTCCTCATGCAGAATGTTAATATTTTATCGCAGGGTAAACAGTCCTTTTAATGGATTTTGTTATTTCGGGATTGTATAGAACATCAATTTTGTTGCCACATATTTAACTGGTGTTTTAATTAAAAGCAAATACGTACATGTACTAGCCAGGGACGGTGGTTGCGGTACTAAGGGCGCAATTGTATTTTTTGTAATTTGTAAGTTCACCGAGAAGTATTTGAAAAGTGAAATTAAAAACAAGTACTACTACCCTCTACTGTCAGGGGAAATGTATCACAACATCTGCAATAAGTAATGAATTACTTGCTATTGGATAAAAACTGCAGGGTATCATATAGTCGGCATCGTCAGATTTTTGTCTTTCCTTACTTGTTCCTGAAAAGGTGAGTTTATACATGAAAATTTGCTTGAAATCTGATTTCGTTTCTGGGAATACATTTCGCCCACTGTGCCACATAACCAGATCGGTTTATAATCTTCTGACGATCCTAGATTTCTATACTACTAGCTGACCCGACATAAATTTTCCTGTCCATATTAGTTTGTGAACGTCGTGTGAATATTTGAAGAGCTATTTCAAGTTTTAAGAAAACCTGGAAAGAAATAAAATTTATATAGATATTCAATTAAGTAGATATTCAACTTAATGATACGATCATGTATATCTAATTCAGATTACACCAATGGAATGGATTTTGAACAATGTTCCATGAGTTTGATTTTTCATAGAGTGAACTGGAAAAATCGAATATAATGGAATATAATGAAGAAGGTCGTCATTTCTAAGGCGATTTTACCATTGACACTTTCAAGCAAGTGTTTCGAATATAATTGTGCAGATTCGTCGTTCTGCAACTCGAAACTCTTGATAGTACTTAATTTAAATGTCGTGATTTCCACAAAACGGACGTATTCCAGCATTCACTTAGTTTATTGGGTGGAGTAGGCCATGGAATCACTGGTAGTGTTTGGTAAAAATCACCAAAAAATCATTAATAGACAGCGAATTTTTATGCAATTTGCATTTTTAATATATGTAACATATGAACCCTCCACCTCCAGGATGGGGTATATTCACTTTGTCATTCCGTTTGTAACACCTTAAAATACTCATCGGAGACCCCATAAAGTATATATATTCTGGGTCGTGGTAAAATTCTAAGACGATATAGCCGTGTCCGTCTGTCTGTTGAAAGCACGATAGCGGCCGAACGAAATGAGCTAGGAGGTTCAAATTTTTCCTAAATATGTCCTATGGTTGTAGATCGGTTGGGATTGAAAGTCGACGAAATCGGCCCAGAGGGAAAAATTTTTCCCTCACAAGGACTGAAAATACGTCTAATATTTAGAGTATTTCAGCATGTTTTTTGAATATTTTAGCTTATATTTACTTGATATTTGCAATGAGCATTCCTTTATAGCATATTTGTATGGGGGGCGAAATGGGACAAAAAGGGATAAAAAAGGTACCTTTCAAATGAGAACAGATAGAAACACGAAATAATAGAGTAGATACATAATATAAAAGTATTTTTTCTAAATTCGTACTTTTAAGGGGTTAAATTGGGATAGAGGGATAAAAATAGTACCAACCTAACGGATGCACCTAGAATAATGAAATTCGACATATACATTCCTCTGATTGCGTAGACACGTAATATAAAAGAATTTTCCAAAATTCGTACTTTTTGGTGTTCAAATGGAAAAAGGGGATAAAAATAGTACCTACCAAATGACAGCAGCTAGAATCATGAAATTCGTAGTATACATTCCTCTGACTGCGTAGACACGAAAAATAAAACGTTTTTTCCAAATTCGTACTTTCAAGGGATACAATGGCTACAGGGGATAAAAATAGTACCAGCGTACGTCCCTCTAATTGCGTAGATACGTAAAATAAAGAGATTTTAGATAGTCGTACTCTTGAGAGGGCAAAATTGGAAAAAGGGGATAAAAATGGTACCAACAAAATGGCCGCTGATAGAATCATGGAATTCGGTGTATACATTCTTCGGACTGCATAGCCACGCAAAATATTTTTTTTCCAAATTCGTACTTTATTTTGTTGCTTTTACGACAAAAAATGGTAGAATCATGAAGTTGTCTTGTACTGCGTACGTGAGAGATAAGGTATTTTCAAAATTTATACTTTTGAAATTAAAATAGGATAGAAATACAACCAACCAAACGACTGTAGCTGAAAATACACTCTCTATCCCCCAATATTTAGGGTATTTATGATTGCTCCCTTATATTTACTTTTTGAATTGAAGTAAAGAGTGATTTTTTTGAGGTTAGGATTTTCATGCATTAGTATTTGACAGATCACGTGGGATTTCAGACATGGTGTCAAAGAGAAAGATGCTCAGTATGCTTTGACATTTCATCATGAATCGTCTTACAAACGAACAACGCTTGCAAATTATTGAATTTTATTATCAAAATGCGTGCTCTGTTAAGAAAGTTCATTGCGCGCTTCCATTTTATGGTCAGTTTAATCGACCCACTGAAGCGGCTATTCGGGCTATTGTGACTAAATTTCGCACCAAATTTACATTGTTGGACATTAAACCACCAACACGCTTACGTAGAGTGCGAACTGAAGAAAATATCGCAGCTGTATCGGCCAGTGTTAATGATGACCACCAATTTTCGATTCGTCGCCATTCGCACCAATTGGGTCTCTGTTACTCAAAAACGTGGAAATGCCAAAATTGGACTAAGCGGATGGACCACCTAAGACGCAGCCGCGGTCAACATTTAAATGAAATTATCTTCAAAAAGTAAATGTCATGGACCAATCTAACGTTTCAAATAAAGAACCGATGAGATTTTGCAAATTTTATGCGTTTTTTTTAAAAAAAGTTATCAAGCTCTTAAAAAATCACCCTTTATTATATCCATTATATATAAAGGGTGATTTTTTAAGAGCTTGATAAATTTTTTAAAAAAAAAACGCATAAAATTTGCAAAATCTCATCGGTTCTTTATTTGAAACGTTAGATTGGTCCATGACATTTACTTTTTGAAGATAATTTCATTTAAATGTTGACCGCGGCTGCGTCTTAGGTGGTCCATCCGCTTAGTCCAATTTTGGCATTTCCACGTTTTTGAGTAACAGAGACCCAATTGGTGCGAACGGCGACGAATCGAAAATTGGTGGTCATCATTAACACTGGCCGATACAGCTGCGATATTTTCTTCAGTTCGCACTCTACGTAAGCGTGTTGGTGGTTTAATGTCCAACAATGTAAATTTGGTGCGAAATTTAGTCACAGTAGCCCGAATAGCCGCTTCAGTGGGTCGATTAAACTGACCATAAAATGGAAGCGCGCAATGAACTTTCTTAACAGAGCACGCATTTTGATAATAAAATTCAATAATTTGCAAGCGTTGTTCGTTTGTAAGACGATTCATGATGAAATGTCAAAGCATACTGAGCGTCTTTCTCTTTGACACCATGTCTGAAATCCCACGTGATCTGTCAAATACTAATGCATGAAAATCCTAACCTCAAAAAAATCACTCTTTATATACTAGCAGTACCCGCTGCTTCGCACACGAAAAAGCCAGTTATTTGTTAATTTTATCCGTCTTAGTTTTTGGATAGTATTTATTTAATTTTCTTTTGGTGGGTAAAGATAAATCTAAAATAGTAGTTTGGAAACCTCCTATTAGCTAGCACACGTTATCTACGTTGTCAGAGAAATTTAAACACAAAATTTCACGACTATAGCTGAAATATTTTAGTTGGTACTATTATTATCCCGCTCATTGTTTATAAGTAAAAACTTAGAAAAATTCGTTTAGATTTGCGCTTCTCGTTGTCAGTGGAACTTACACACCACATTTCACGACTATAGCTCCAATACTTTAGTTGGTACTACTTTTATCCCTTGTTGATCACCCCCTACAAGAAAATTTCAAAAAAATCCATTTAGATTGCGCTTTACAAACAGTTTACACTCCAAATTTCCCGACTATAGCTGCAATTCTTAAATTGGAACCCTTTTTGTCCCGCCTACCCCCTAAAGAGTACCAATTTCGAACAATTCAATTATACTGCGCTCGTACATGGTCAGAGGAAATTACATACCAAATTTGACGATTCTAGCTGTAATACTTTAGTTGGTACCATTTTTATCCCTCTCGCCCCCTAAAAAAACAAATTTCGAAAAAATCTATTTTACTTCATTTCTAAATGGTCAGAGGAATTTACATACCAAATTTCACGATCCTAGCTGTAATACTTTAGTTGGTACCATTTTTATCCCTTTTTGTCCCGCTTGCCCCTTAAAAGTACAAATTTCGAAAAATCCAATTTTACTTCGTTTCTATATGGTCAGAGGAATTTACATACCAAATTTCACGATTCTAGCTGTAATACTTTAGTTGGTACCATTTTTATCCCTTTTTGTCCCGCTCTCCCCTTAAAAGTACAAATTTCGAAAAATCCAATTTTACTTCGTTTCTATATGGTCAGATGAATTTACACACCAAATTTCACGTTTCTAGCTGTAATACTTTAGTTGGTACCATTTTTATCCCTTTTTGTCCCGCTCGCCCCTTAAAAGTAGAAATTTCGAAAAATCCAATTTTACTTCGTTTCTATATCGTCAGAGGAATTTACATACCAAAATTCACGTTTCTAGCTGTATTACTTTAGTTGGTACCATTTTTATCCCTTTTTGTCCCGCTCGCCCCTTAAAAGTATAAATTTCGAAAAATCCAATGCTACTTCGTTTCTATATCGTCAGAGGAATTTACATACCAAAATTCACGTTTCTAGCTGTATTACTTTAGTTGGTACCATTTTTATCCCTTTTTGTCCCGCTCGCCCCTTAAAAGTACAAATTTCGAAAAATCCAATTTTACTTCGTTTCTATATGGTCAGAGGAATTTACATACCAAATTTCACGTTTCTAGCTGTAATACTTTAGTTGGTACTATTTTTATCCCTTTTTGTCCCGCTCGTCCCTTAAAAGTACAAATTTTGAAAAATCCCTATTTGTAGCTCGTCTGCATGGTCATTGCAAGGAACTCACCGAATTTCATGTTTATAGCTACTGCCGTTTAGTCAGGACGAAAGTTCGATGTTTATCCCTTTTTGGGCCATTTTATCCCCTAAAAGTACGAATTTCGTAAAACCCTTTCTTAGTCGACGTCTACATCATATTTGGGAACTACCCTGAAAATTTCATGACCCTGGCTTTAGCCCTTTGGTCTGGGGGCTGGTCAATGATAAGTCAGTCAGTCAGTCAGTAACGCAACTCTTTTATATATATAGATAGTATACAAATATTGGTAGCCTTGGCTTATTAATTAATTTTTTATTTTCATAAAAAAAAAATTTGTTGCAGACATTCCTCTTGTAGCTTGGAAGCGCCACAAAGAAAATAAAAGTTTTAGCGGGCGAAATGGGACAAAAAGGGATAAAATATTGTACCAATGATACGACAACAGCTAGAATCATGAAATTCGGTGTGTACATCCCTCTAATTGCATAGACATGTAAAATAGAGGGATTTTTCGAAATTCGTACTTCTAAGGGATATAATTAAAAAGAGGGATACAAATGGGACCTACCAAACCGCTGAAGTTAAAATCATGAAATTTGGTGTATACATTCTGACTATGAACACTCGAAAAAGTTTTTTTTCGAAATTTGTAAATTTTGACGGAGAATGGGGCGAATGGGGATATCTTTAAAATGTATACTTTTCTTATCACTTTGTCTGTATCTGAAAATGCTTCTTTCTAATGGCGACTGACAATCGCCTAATATTTAGGCATATTTACTTTCACAATTTCAGCATTTTAATTATATATAGTAGTCGATTTTAAACAGTGCGCATAAGTATACATTATAGTTTGAAATAGTAAACAAATATAGTAATGTCCATAAAAATATCACAATTTTCGTAATATGTAAAGTCGACATCCTTTAATCTGGTGGTAATACTGTGGAATGCACTCCGTTGTGGAGGGTATATAAGATTCGGCCCGGCCGAACTTAACGCCTTCTTACTTGTTTTTAAATTGAGATAATGAAAATGATTTGTGTAGTCGTTATTCCATTATAATCATACTCTCAAAATATACGTTTGCATAAAAATCGCCTGTCTAGTCATTATTCGGTCTAATTTCTCCATAGACTTTAAGTAAGATATTGTATACTCATACCGAGCGATCAATTTACGTCACTTCACAACCATGATCGCCGGCACAGTTTTTCGACAGTTTGCACGTTGGAAGTTATTTCTTTATGCGTATTCAGCGGCAATTTGATCGCTGAATGGGCTGTTCGACATTTACCAACAACTTAGTTCAATTTCAGATGAAGGTGGTAAAATTAAATTCTGCGAGAGAATCGTAGCTAAAATCTAAACGAACAAAATTGTCTTATGGTTCCAACGTGATCGTCCAGAGGATAACAATTCCATCGTTCAAAACTTTCGTGAGTGCCATACGTTAATTGCCGATTTAACAGCAGCGTGTGCTCTCAAAATGTCTTCATATTCGTGCTTTCCTTTAAGAAGCTCTTCTTCAATATGCCATTCGTTAATTTCCCCACTTCCCAGTGTCTTTGCAAAAAATAATCTAGTTGTCAATATAATTTTCTCTAGAAACATAAAATTCCAATTCAATGTTTTTTCGCAGTCAATATAGCATGTTCGGTCAACGACATACGACTTTGGAACAACGTATGGGAACACGAACTGAAAGAATGGAAATATCAACATTCGCAATATCAAAAGAATATTTCTAGTGCAAATGTCCAGCAATTGTTTTGAAAATACTCCAGATTGGCTGTTCCATGACACATGATTCTGTTCGTCAGTTGGAGATTGCTGTGGAATCGTCCGTAATGTAAATCGAAATCTACCTTCCAACAGAATCAGAGTCAGAGTCAGAGGCAGCTTAAACTCCTGATGAAGCAAGCATCGCTTTAACTTTGCGAGCGAAGTTTTGCCAAAATTGGTATTCTCAAGAAGGATTTTCCGGTTTCGCCGAGAGCGTCCAATAAGAAAATCACTACAGTTCAGTAGTTCATAAGCCGCGTGTTCCTTAAGCATCTTATACTCGCAATGAATCGTATTCACATTGTTTTTGCATTGTATTCCAAATCTTGATTAAATGCTTAGTGCATCTGATAGTGTGGCGCTAATATTAATCGCATGTCATCATTCAAGGCCTCATTGTGAATTTTCAGAAATGTCCTCTTTGTATTTGGTTCACGAATCGTTGAAAATTCAGGAAATACGTGTAACTGGATTTCCCTGTTTGTTTGATGAATTATGAACCAAATAAAAATGAATCAACAAAATATATCGTTCCTATCGTCAGTTCGACAAAAGTGCATAAACTATAAAGATTTTTTGCATTTTGTCCGAATTTTCTAACTTTTAATTACTTTATAATTATCTTATTTAATTATAATTAACTTTTTGTTACGAAAACATTCGCAGAATCATAACTAACATAACACAAAGGAATTTCGCATATCCATTGAGACTTTTAGCCTTGAGTTCATTCAACAATTTTGTAGAAAAAGGCACTTTCAGTGTTTTAAAAATATTCTTCTTTTGCGGTCAACTATCCAAAAGTTTTTTTCATTTTAAAACCCTGTCCGGATTACCACGAAAAGTTTGTAACAAAGATTAGCCAAATCTGTTCAGCTGTTCTCAAGTGATGTGATTACCAACGAACATCATTTCATTTTTATTATACATTTAATTATATAGATATTGTCTCAGCTCCATATTTATTGTAGTTACAAACAAAATTTCATAAAAATATGAGCCATTCTCATTGTTATATATCACAATTTTGTCTACAATTGTCCCACTGTTGCAGTTATTATTCCTTAAAATTTTTCTTCAAAAAAAAATGTAAAACTATCAATTAAAACTCAAAATATTTCATAATGATTTTTATATATTTATGCAATGTACCGATAATGACAATTTTGTGTTCAATTAATATATGTATGTATTTACTTTCGAAAAATGCTTCAACATAATTTCAAATAAAGGATATTTTTCATATAAATTTCAATTTTTCAGAATGAAAACAATGTCGCCGCAAAACAACGACAAAAAAATCTATGTATGTTGTTTTTGCTGTCTCTTGTAATGTATTACAATACTCACATATGAGTGCATGTGCACACATACATACATATCTAATATGTATGTTTACTGGCATGTACACATACATGCATAAGTGAATATTTGCCATGGCATAAATTTTACATCAACACTAATTAAAACATTGTTAACCCGAATAACTTTTTAAATTAGTTTAAAAATGCAAAAAAACTAATGTAAACATATGTTCAACAAAAACTCCACACGCACATACTCACGCATACCGTCGAGCATTGTTACAGCCTCGGATAAAATAATAGGATCACTCACCATTATATTGTAATTAACAAAAGTTACCAGCGACTGGTGAAGTTGATCGCCAAAGTCGAATTGAAATATTGGGAAAATTTGAAATAAAATAACAAACCTGACACAATATCACAAATTTTGATTAACAAATTTAATTTATTACTGCAGATACTGTTTATTAATTTCTTTTGTAACATTTTAAAAAGAAGTCCTGCGGATGATAATGGCGAAGGGAACTCTAAAGTTGTGGACATATATAGAAAGGTATTATTTTGTACAAATAGACTATACCTATTTTGTCAAGTCTCGTAAATCGATTCCGGTTCTAAGCGAGAACCTATTTTGGAGGATTAAAAACAAGTTTTTGGAATCTACGTCGACTTAACTGAAAAAGTACTAATTGTTGACTGAATTGTTGCTGAATAAATAATATCATATAATTCTGAAAGGGTATATTGAGTAGATAATTTTTGTTCAGCTGGTATGATTTTCTTACAGCGGGTCATTTTTCATTTTTTGATCGATATGAGCTTTATAAAGGCGAAAAAAGTGTTGTAAGTACATCCATTTTATTCATATCTGCCGCAAAAATATTCAATTTGAATTTTTTGTTCACCGTGCTCTACCCACATTTTTTGCCGAAAAAGATCGATCTTCCAAAAAACATGAACCAATTTTAATTTTGTTGTATAAGTTGGCGAATGATTTTGCAATTTAAGCTTGAAGAGCTTTATTTACAACATTGGTGTCTTCTTCTTTTTCGACAATTTTTTCGTAGAACATTTTAAATTTAACAGTCCTTTTTGAAAGGACTTCTCAAAAAAAGCGCAAATTGACCCATACAGAGAGGAGCTAGAGGAGATGTGAAATGTGATTTATTGTTATTTTGTTTTGACCAATGTTTATTTTGTTTTGACCAATGTTTCATTTCAATAAAAAGTTGACCACATTGGCCCGGAAAACAACTACATTTAAGTATTTGTTTCAACTAATTGATGGTTCAGCGTTTTCAGCAACAAGGGCCTGTCTTTAATTTTGCGTGGACTGAAAGACCTCGTACAGTTCGAAGTTTTTTTAACATTACAACTTCTTCAAGGCGACGTTCTCAGCGTTTGGTGATATTAAGATGGGTTTGGCAAAAAGAATATAAGATTCTAATGGTTCACGTTCAGTTAATAATAATATTTATTTCGAGATGTGGTATATTAAATATGAAGCTTCACTGGTTTTAAGAAATGGAGATTAAGTGACACTTTTATCAAAATTTATATATCAAATGTAATATATTCGAATTCCAGTTATTCGATCAAGTAATTTCTTCTTACGAAGAAAAGGAGGAGAACCACACTCAACCTTATACAAATTAACCTCACCGCAAAACATTTTTGAAAAGCGATTTTGATTTTTTGTGATTTTCAATTGTTAATGCTAATAATAATCTATATATATAAAGGAGTTGCCTTACTGACTGACTGACTCATCATTGATCAGCGCCCAGGCCAAACGGCTGAAGCCAGGGTCAGGAAATTTTCAGAAAAGAAAAGGTTTTACGAAATTCGTACTTTTAGGGGATGAAATGGGACAAAAAGGGATAAACAATGGTAGTAGCCACAAATTTAAAATTCGGCGAATGCCTTGCAGCTACTATGCAGCCGAGGGATTTTTGAAATTGGTAATTTTAAGGGATGAAAGAGGTAGAAATGGTATCAACTTATGTAATGTAGCTATACTCATGAAAATCGGTATTTACATTTCTCTGAAACGTAGACTTGCAACATAAATAAATTTGTACTTTAAAGCGGGACAAAAAGGGATAAAAATGGTACCAACCAAAGTAGAATCTCACCACATAGAAGAGAAATATAAATTCATTTTTATATTTTTAAGAGGTTGGCGGCACAAAAATGGTATCAACTAAATTGTTGCAGCGTGAAATCGTAAAATTCTGTGTGAACATTCCTCCGACCAATGAGGTTCAACATAAATAAATTTTTAGGAATTTGTACTTTAAAGGAGTGAATGGGATAAAAATGGTACCAACTAAAGTATTGCAGTTAGAATTGTAAAATTTGATATGTAAATTGCTCTGACAACGTAGAAGCGCAATCTAAATTAATTTTTCTAAATGTGTACTTACAAGGTGTTAGCGGGACAAAAAGGGATACAAATGGTACCAACTAAATTATTGTAGCCAGAATACGTGCACATTCCTCCGACCACGTAGAAGGGCAATTGCAACTATAGTCGTGGAATTTTGCGTGTAAATTCCTATGTATCAAAATAGGATAAATTTGTCAACAATTAAGCGGCGTAGACACGCAAAATAACAGTATTTTTCATACTTTTAGCATAAAAAACTGATACCAAACAAACTGACCATTGACAATGCACCTAATATCTTAAATACATTTTCGAAGATTGCTGGCCATTGAAAAAATTTAAGTACTTTTTATTTGTTTGAACTTTTTTTGCACTATGATAACTAATGTTTTTCACTTTTGTGATTGATAATTTTTATTTGTTAATGTATTTGAAAAAGAGTTCCAGAACTGACACTTTCATTAAGCTACTCTATTCGAATTATTGTGATTTTATTCGGCCTTCTTAAGTCAATAGACTTGGAAGTCCATTGATAAAACAATATATCAGGGACCATATACAGCGACTTATAGACAAGTTTCGTCACCAGCTGCATGATGGAATTAGTATGGTAGGCCATGTAACCCATGGAATAAAATATACATCAAAATGCAAAGAATACTTTGGAAGGATATAAGTGTACTAACAAAAAAGCACAATGTAAATTATTTAAATTTAATTTTTAACTTTTTATTGTATAAATAATTTAAAAACAAAATTATTATTTTTAAACAAAATATGTATTTTGATTTATATATATTTATTTCTGAAGTTCCTAGAAGGAACATAGAACCATTTTAAAATCGTTCCAAGCAATTCTACTAGTCAATTTCCTTATCAAGCTGTCTCCGCCAAGTATGCGCAGGTCTGCCAATAAGTCTGTGGGCAGTCTAAATCAGTTCTGGTATTGTCTTCTTATGGATAATCCCTATTCATCGCCATTTCTGCTTGCGGTTTCGATTTTAATATCTGAAATTTATCCGAATTTTGAAAGAATAATTCATCATCAACATCATTGGAAAAAATATATTTTTAAATTAATTTAGATTAAACATTTTATAATCAATTTTTATTTACAAGAGAAAATGAGAAACGTTGTGTGATGAGTATGAGCGCTGGACACCATAATTACTTTTTCCTCCTGCCATGACATCAGTGTTACTCGTTACACTTTCAGAATCGATAATTGACCCATATTGACATATATTTGGTTTGTTATTTTGTTTCAAATAGTCCCCCAAAAAGGAGATAAAGACGTCATCCAAAAGTTCAATGAAGCCCATAGAATGTAGTTCTATGTTTTTTTCGCTTAGGCGATTATATGGGTGTTTACTAATTTTATAGCACGATTATATATACGAATTTTTACATTTGAAATAACTAACGATATATTTTTTCCTGAAACTCGATTTCAACGAATAAAAAACATTTGTAGGGGACGGATGCTATTTGGGCCTACCCACACTTGCACTTCTGTTTAATGTAATAGTATGTCAACTATAAGGTTGAGAACCTTTTCGGTCCTTCGAGAGAACTATCAAATCAATTAATTTATTTTTACTTGTTAATTATTCTAGTTCTATTTGACCAAAAATTATTGCTGGTCCTATTATATTCTCCGTAACTGTGTCTGTGTGAGCTCATACTCACATACATACATCTAATCATGTAAAGCCATAGAATAGTTGCACCTCTGCACCATTCCATTGGAAGGAACTGCAAACAAATTCTACTGTTCTACCTTGGCTTTGTGAACAGGTGGGGTTTCAATTGCAATACCTGGCAACCTTGTCCATGCCGGCGGACAATGGTCAAAATTGCGCTTTTACGAAACTTAGTTTTTCACATTTGCACGGAAACATAGAAAAACTCGTTGCTGGCTGGCCTTTTTCAGCTTTTTAAGCAACAACAAAACACAACGACAATGAGTAGTTCCTCTTTTGCTGGACATTGTGCAAATATGACTTTTGATGATGATGTTGTTATGGGTTTTCATAATTTAAAGGGGTCCTTTGTTGAGTACCGGAGGGTGGTTTGTAATGGCATTTTTTTTTTGTATAAATGCAGCACGGTCAGCGGTGTATTTTTAAATATACGGTTAATTTTACGTCTAAACGGAAAACGGAATATTCATATCAATCTAATTTTTGGGAAAATCTCATGAAATAAAGTCTTTAAAAAATATTTTAAACGTGTCTTGGAGAAGAAAATTATTAAATTTAATTTGCAGAGTTATCATCAGGATAGGATCACTGTAGATAGATAGGATCACTGAAGAAATAAAATTCAAGGGCGGATTTCCTAAGACATGTATATAATATTTTTTTAAGAAGAATATTTTCTGAGATTTTCCGAAAACCCGGAGTTATGCAAAAAAAATTGTCCTGTTTGTCATTGAATGAGCCATATATTTAAACTAAAATTAGCAGTTGGGTCATAGTGTTCTAGCAAGGTAATTGGAACGACATGAAACCAATTTTACAGTTCAGAGTTTAGAGAGAATTACAGATTCTTGAGATTTAATAAAACTGAACGAGTAATAGCAATAGCGATTTCATAGTACTTCTGCAGACATCCTCCAAGATCTCATCATCCTCCGCTGTCCAATATTTTAAATAGACTCCGAGTAGTGATGACAGAAACTAATTAAAATCCATCCCAATTTGTTTACATCCATCGAAGTCATCCCGAAAAGTAAAATTCCCTCTATCCTGTCATAAAGATGTAAAACATCACATAAATGCCATTATGGCATCTCCAATATGCCACTTTACGACTGCAAGAGAACGAGACAATATTACCAACAAAAATATGAGGACATAAATGGAAATGCATCGTAAACGTGTCCAAGAAAAACGAGGCAGCCAGTGACAAGAACTTCAGCAGCAGCAACAACAACAGGCTAATATAATGCCCGTAATAAAGAAAATGAAACGGAACGGGAATCTCTTCGCAAACAAATAAGGTCAATTCATATTTAAAATAAGGCCAATAACACGCAAGACCCAAGTTATTGGTAGGTTCCTTTGACTTACGACCCACGGCGAGTATGTGTGAATGTGTCCGTAGGATATTGGTGTGTATGTGTGTGTGTGACTTGGTGTTGCTTTAAAAATACATATAAACGGTTTTATTTTTACGACTCACGTTGTTGTAAAAACAAAGCAAACAAATACTAAGGAGTAGCTGGACACCAGTCACCAGTTACCGGTCCAAACGATGGCCAATATTAAAAAGGGGTCGTATTTACGATGGCGCGTGTTAACGTAAACATATTGTTTTATGCCTCCTTTTGGCCGGTTATGTGGGAATCGACCGACCGACCAACAACAAAAAAATGGAATTGCCGAAGAGGTTACATTTTTTCGTGGTGCACACACAGACCACAACAAGATTGCAATGGTACAAGAATTTTACAAGTCAAAAATAAAAAGAAAAGGGAATACAAGCAAGAAATAAAGCTCCCTGCCAGCTTTCAGTCAAATGGAGAAAAAAAACAATCGGTCATGTTGCTATAAATTCTGTACAAAAATTATATGTGGCTGTAAAATATGATGCGTGTGTGTATAATATTGGGCACCTAAACATCGTCACTTACTAGTAGGAAAATATGTGCAATAGGTGATTTCTCTTATGGGACAACTTCGAAGTTAGTTAAGACGGGACTAATTGCAGTTTCGAGATTACTCTGGAAATTATAAGCTACCGCAAAGACGACACTAATTATCCCAAACAACGAGATATACAAAAAAAAAATAAATAACAAAATTTCAAAAAAATATATATTTTTTCCAATTTTTTGGAGGCTGTTCTATCTGAAAGTGAAATTCGCCAAATTTATAGCCACCATAATTTTATTTAATTGAGCAAATAAATGGGTGCTATTGGAAATAAAAAATGTAACTATATAAAAGATGTCGACAAAGAAAAATATTAACTTTACTTCGAAAAGCCATACGTAATCTGACTTTAAATAAAAATAATAATTTTGTTGTAACATTGTCAAAAATGAGGCCATTCAAAAAATAGCAGTGCTAAGAAAAAACTAAAATAATTCTTTTGGATAAATTAAATAACGATATTTCCTTGAATTTCAGACATATTACATCGCTCTCAATTATATCGTCTATAAATAAGTACTGATTATTTTTAAAATTTTGAACTTTGTCATTCAATAATGGACACCATATTATTCATATGATTAACACAACTGGCTCGGCAGTACCCCATCCGATCAACCCAATTTTTCAGCACAGCCCAAAATCGACACCAAATAGTGACAATTGGCTTGCGGCAATTTGTATACCATCCACCTCCAGGAAGGGGGTATACTAACTTTGTCATTCCGTTTGTAACACCTTGAAATATCGACCTGAGAAATTCTAAGACGATCTAGCCATGTCCGTCCGTCTGTTGAAAGCACGCTAGCATCTAAACGAAAGGAGTTAGAACGTTCAAATTTTCCATAAATGCGTCTTATAGTCGTAGATCGGTTGGGATTGAAACGGGGCGAAATCGGCCCAAAAGGGAAAAATGTTTCCATCACAAGGACTAAAAATACCCATAATAATCCCTAATATTCTAGAGTATTTAAGCATATTTTTTCAATATGTCTGCTTGTACTTACTTGATATTGGGTGTGCGCATTCCCCCTATAACAAAAACGTGCACCACAAAGTGATTTTTATTCGTGGTGATTTTTATGGTGCAAAAAGGGATAAAAATGGTACCTTTGTAACGGTAACAGCTAGAAACACGAAATTGTGTGTGTACATTCCTCTAGTTGAGTAGATACATAATATAAAAGTATTTTTTCCAAATTCGTACTTTTAAGGGGTAAATGGGAATAGAGGGATAAAAATGGTACCAACCAAACGGCTGTACCTAGAATAATGAAATTCGGTGTATACATTGCTCTGATTGCATATACAAATAAAATACACAGATTTTTCAAAATTCGTTCTTTTTGGGGTTAAAATGAAAAAGGGGATAAAAATAGTACCAATCAAATGACCTCTGGCTGTGTAGACACGGAAAATAAACGGATTTTTTTTAAATTCGTACTTTTTGGGGTCAAAATGGAAAAAGGGGGTACAAATAGTACCAACCAAATGACCACAGCTAGAGTCATGAAATTCGGAGTATACATTCCTTTGGCTACGTAGACACGCAAAATAAAAAGTTTTTTTCAAATTCGTACTTTTTTACGCAAAAATTGCTTGAACCATGAAGTTAGGTTATTTTGCAATATGTACGCCTGATATTGGATTTTCAAAATTTGTACTTTTGGAATTAAAATAGAATGGAAATACAACCAACCCACTATATGGGTTCTAGAGATGTAATAGAATAGAATGGGGGCCCAATTTGTATGGGCGTTATACCAAAATATGGACCCATATATTTGACTGTAATAGTATGTATTCTTAGTTGAAATATAATATAATCTGCAAAATTTGAAAAACTTTCGATGTAAAATGTGGGTCCTACAGAGGTAATAATTGAAATGGGGGCCCATTTGTAAGGGCGCGACATTAAAAAGTGGGCCTTTATAGATCACTTTCAAAGTAGGTATTCTTTATTGAAATATAACATGATCTGCAAAATTTTAACAAGATCCAATGTAAGATGTGGGTTCTAGAGCGATAATAGTATAAACTGGGGGCCATACCAAAACATTGACATATGTAGCTGGCTATCAAAAATACGTGTTTCTAGTGTAAATTTAACATTGTATGGAAAATTTGATCAGGTTCCGACGTAAAATGTGCATTTTAGAGAAGTAATATTGTAAATCGGAGGTACATTTGTATGGAGGCTATCTCAAAACATAGACCCATGTGGTTCACTTTCGGGTGAGCTATTTCTAGTTCAAATATAACACGATCCTGAAAAATTGGTCATGATCCCATGTAAAATGTGTATTCTAGAGCAGTAATAGTGTAATTTCTAGGGATATTTGTATGGAGGCTATATGTAAATCTGAATCGATTTTCTCCAAATTCAATACCAATCGTCGTTGGCCAAAAAAACTAACTTCTGCCAAATATCATGACAATCGGACCACAATTGCGACCTGTAGAGTGCGAACAAGCTTAGATGGACAGCAGACGGATGGACGGACAGACAGGCATCGTTAAATCGATTCAGCTGGTGATTCTAAGCCGATCCGTATACTTAAAGGTAGGTCTAGCTCGATTATTTTTTGATGTTACAAACATTTGGCGGAAAACTAACTTATAATACCCTAGTCCACGAAGTGGTGTAAATTATAAAAACTGATGGAACAACTTTAATTAAAATCAACCTACAAACAAATTTGCATATCCTAATGGAGGGTATAAACATAGTTAAAAACTATGTTGTATTTTCTGTGTGCTCATAAATAAATTGCAGAAATTTTGAAATTCAGCTCCATTTATCCTACTAACTATCAACGAACTTATTTCTTATAAATTATTGCCACACTCAAGATTAGAGAGTCATTTTATTAAATGACATCAGCTAAATAATGCAAAACCGTTTGTCCACATTTTATTCTATGTGAGTCGACCAATCACTTTAATTCCACTTAGTTTTTGACAACACCCCCGCACTTTGTAATGCCACAAGAGGGAAAGATTGAGGACATTTGAATATATTCGGAGTACATTCAACAATCCTTTCCCGCCCCCTTACCAATATTGTGGGACGACTTCCGAAACACTTTCCCTATATGTTAATTAACATGTTAAGTACTTATTCTGTGTGTGTTGGCGTGACTTTTACGGTTTTCACAAATATTTCCCAAAACACAATTTATGTAAATACTTGCCGCAACCACAAAGTGTCCTCTAAAAGAAATATTTAAATTTAAATTATCATGTTTATTTTATAGGTACACATTGGGACAAACCCTGGCGATGTGTATCACAAGAAAAAGGGCCGGCAGGCAGGACTGCCAAACCTCCATTAAACAAGACATATTATCATCTGCAGCCTCATCGTGGCAGCCTCCGATACAGAGATGGTTTGTACAACATTAGTTTAAATGAATTTGCACAAACAAATTGTTTATGACCCTACAAAAAGGCAGTTCCCATATTTCAAAACCACCTTCCCAACCACCCAAGTGAGAATGCAACATTTGCAAGGGTTGGGTTATGGGTCAGACTGGACCTTCTTCTGCTGGAGGGTATAGCAAACACACAAACAAAAAACTCATAAATATTGCTTAAATTGCTTTAGTACGTACACCAATTTCATATATCATAGTATTCCGGTTATTATGGTGGTGTTCACATGTCATACTTGTAAAATGTAAATAAAAATTTGTATTTTTATTATACATTTAATATTTCTTTATGGTCATGGCGCCGTAGTAGTGGCCACTTTGTGTGATGTGCGAGAACACGATATCCCATCCTCACGTACGCACGTCGTGGTCATGTTTTATTTAAGAACACATGTAGCCATCCACCAGCATGTAGCCCCCACCCCCTCCCTCTAACTAGAGCAGATGAATAATTTCCTTTATGTTTGGCATGAAGAATTGTTGCTATTAATTTGATGAAAAACTGGCAGGGTCGCAGGATATTTAAGTGAAACGAAAACAATTATATAAATTGATATATAAATTCTTCGCAAGCATCTAACTTAAATGTCCAGTTCTTTGAAGGAAAATTAGAAAGAAATTACGAGAAAATGGGACAAGACAATGGTAAGGATATCGTTTGGAAAATATCGAAATCTTTGAACTCTTCGGGGTTTTTACGAACGGGTTTTTACGAAATTATCGACTAAAAAGTAACTTGAAAATTAATTAGTTCGATTTACAGTCGGCTCCCAAAGACGAAATCGAAGCCGTGAGAAAGTGGCCTACTTAAAATCATAGGATTTAATTTTAGATGCCATTATCCCCCCACCTAAGATTGGGGTATATTCACATTGTTATTCCATTTGTAACACCTTGAAACGGAAACTCCATAAAGTATATATTCTGGGTCGGGGTAAAATTCTAAGACGATCTAGCCGAAATCGGGCGAAATCGTCCAAGAGAGAAAACATTTTCCCTAACAAGGACTGAAAATACCCCCTAATACTTCGACTATTTAAGCATTTTTTTTAAATTCTGCTTTATATGCACTTGAAATTTGTTGCGTACAACAACAAAAAGTAAATAAAAGTTTTAGCGGGCGAAATGGGACAAAAAAGGATAAAAATGGTACCAATGCTACGGCAATATGAAATTTGGAATTTACATCTCTCTAATTGCATAGATATGTAAAACAAAGGGATTTTTCGTTCGTTCGTTTGGTACCAACAAAACCGCTGAAGTTTTAATCATTAAATTCGGTGTATACATTGATCTGACTGTGAAGATGCGAAACAAAGAGGAGTTTTCCGAAATTTGTACTTTTAGGTGGAAAATGGGACGAATAGGGATAAAAATGGTACCAACCAAATGGCTGATGCTATAATAATGACATTCGGTGTGCACATTTCGTTCAATGCGTAGATGCGAAAAATGACGAAATCTTCCAATATTCGTAACTTCAGGATCTAAGTGGGATTAAATTTGACAACAATTAAGCGGCTAAAGCTAGAATTATGATATTCAGTATTTGCACTCCTCTGGCTGGGTAGACGCGGAAAATAAGTAGCACGAATTTTTTTCGTACTTTTAGGGTCAAAATGGAAAAAGGAGTGAAACTGGTACCAAGTAAACGGCTGAAACATATTGGATCTTCAATATTAGAACTTTCCCTATCAGAACGGCTATAGCTGGAATCAAGAAATTATAAATGGGAAAATCGAAAATTGTTTCTACCTATTAATATTTAGTTCATCTTTTTGAAGAATGCAGTATTTTTCTATCATGTTTCTACAAGATTTAACTTCTGCGAATAACAAAACACATTATGGATGATTCATTCGTCCCTGACGAATTTGTCTACTGACAACCGAAAATGTCAGAAAATGCCATTTTTGGTATCTAATTTAATTGGGTATTTATTGTGCCAGAAAAACGATATATTAGAAAATTAAAAGAAAAACACGAGTTTATTTAAAATTCTATTGATTTCTTCTTTAGGATACTAGCTTTTAAAAAGGGGACAATTTTTTTTAGATTTTGTTCTATATTTTATTTTAACACTATTTGTCCAATATATTTTCATTTAGGATTTTGATGCAATTCATATTTTCCATCAAAGTTCCACCAGAATCTTTTATTTAAAAAAAAACATGATATAAAAAATTCGCTTAGTGTTTTGGCGCATACATTGTGGAACACAAAAAATAAGGTTCTGATGAGTAGGCATTTTAAGTGTGTTCAGCAATATTATTGAACACACTGCGAGGAATATTTTTGCGGATCGTTTTTCACACTAGCTATTCAATACAGGGTCTTTTTGGTCTCTACAATAAAAATAAAAAAACATCCCTAAAACAGCGTACCAAAATATTTGCTATAAAATTCTACGAGTTGAGTTTTTTGAGAGGATTCAGAGCTTTATCAAAAAACTCAACGTATGTGCCTGAAATAAATAAAAACTTTAATTTCATTCTACGGTTAATTTCGAACTTTTTCTGAATTGGTGCTAAAGTGACGCACAAAACTGAATTTTAGGGGTGTGCACACAGAGGTAACAAACGGCCAAAAGTCCAAAAAATATATATATTTTTAAATAAAATTTGATTCAAATGACAGATAACTTTTGAAATAACAACATTTCACAGTTTTTTAAAAAATATGTTTTCTAATAAAAGTTCTAAAGTGCTTTCAACTTCAAAATTCTAGTTTCAATATATTTTAAGATATAAATCATTATTTATACTTTCGAAAAAGTAGTAGGCCATGATTTCTGTGCCAACTTGCAAAATTATTTTCTGAAAATTTGGGTTGTAGTCTTCATTTGTGTGTACTGTTTGTATTCCAAAAAAAACTTTTAAAAATAAAAAAATGCAGCATTGATTGAAGTTATATAAGCGCAAGAGTGAAGAAGGGATCATAAGTATGTACTATTAATCTTAATATTTATAATATTTTCATTTTAAGTGACTCATATTATTACAAACTGAAAACGTTTTCAAATGTGCAACCTACACCACAACAAGAAGGGAAGTTAAATAATCACAATAATGATCGAAAATATTGAAGACCTTTCCAACAAAATATTCATGATGCACAAAGACATGATACTTTAGTGGAGGGTATAAAGAGATTATTATACACTCCACGAGAGTACTATGTCTTTGTGCATTTGTTCGTAACCTCCAAAAGGATCGGTAAGAATACGGATTATTAACACCTTAAGGCTAAAGTCAACTTTTTATCCGAATACAATTCAATTCGGCAAAAAGTGAAAACTGGAAGAATTTTCGTATGTTTCCTAATCGTCAGAAATTCGGTGAAATTTCGTGGTTTCTGGGACGGAAAAAGTCTATCCGGGAGCGAAATTTGCTATATGTAAATCTGAACTGATCTGACCCATTTTCACCATGGGTGTTTCTAGTTGAAATATAAGATATTTTGAAAAATTTGAAGAAGATCTGTTAAAATATATGGTTTATAGAGTGGAAAAGCGAAATCGGAAGTGCAATTTATGTGGGAGCTATAAATCTGAACCGATTTCACCCATTTGCATCATGGCTATTTATAGTACAAATATAAGATATTTCGCCTAATTTGATGAGGATCTGTTAAAATATGTGGTTTCTAAAGCAGAAAAAGTCAAATCGGGAGCGAAATTTTAATGGGAGCTATATATAAATCTGAACTGATCTGACCTATTTTCACCATAGGTGTTCTTAGTGTAGATATAATATGTTTTGTCAAATCTGAAGACAATCTGATACCATATGTGTTTTCTAGAGCGGAAACAGTCAAATCTGGAGCGAAATTTGTATGGGAGCTATATATAAATCTGAACCGATCTAACACATTTTTAGCACAGGTGTTTCTATTCGAAATATAAGATGTTTAGCCAAATCTGAAGACAATCTGATACAATTTGTGGTTTCTAGAGCGGACAAAATCAAATCGAGAGCGAAATTTGTTTTGGAGCTATATATAAATCTGAACCGATCTAACACATTTTTACCACAGGTGTTGCTAGTTGAAACATAAGATGTTTTGTCAAATTTGAATACAATCTGATACAATTTGTGGTTTCTAGAGCGGAAAAAATCAAATTGGGATCGAAATTTGTATGGTAGCTATATATAAATCTGAACCGATCTAACACATTTTTAGCACAGGTGTTTCTAGTCGAAATATAAGATGTTTTGCCAAATCTGAAGACAATCTGATACAATTTGTGGTTTCTAGAGCGGAAAAAATCAAATCGGGAAAGAAATTTTTGAGGGAACTATATATATCTGAACCGATCTAACACATTTTTACCACAGGAGTTTCTAGTCGAAATATAAGATGTTTTGCCAATTTTAAAGAAAATCTGCTGTAATATGTGGTATCTAGAGTGAAAAGAGTCAAATCGGGTGTGAAATTCGTATGGGGGCTACATCTAAATCTGAGCCGATTTTCTTCAAATTAAATAGCGTTCGTCCTTGTCCCGAAAAACTTCGTTGTGCAAAGTTTCATTTAGTTCTGTCCACAATTGCGACCTGTATCGTAATTACAAGAATAGGTGGACAGACAGACGGACATTGCTAAATCGATTCAAAAAGTGATTCTAAGTCGATCGGTATAATTAACAATGGGTCTATCTCGTTTCCTTTTGGGTGTTACAAACAAATGCACAAATACATAATACTTTCGTGGAGTGTATACAAATCAGGTCAAGATATTCTCGTATCGTTAATATATGTACATACATTAAAAAGGCTACAGAGTATTGTAAAATGTAAAACCATAGGAATTATATCATCACTACCGCATAACATTTAAACACACTTGACTAATTCCCCGTGTATACTATTTCCCTTTTAGTCTCTAGTGTATTTATATTTTTAGAGTAGACGTTAATGTCGTTAAACATATCCATCACTCTCTGTTTATGTGAAATTCTAAAGTTCTACTGTGCGATAGCTGAAGTTGTAAAATATAAACTATTCGTGTTGTCAGACCAAAGCTGTGGGGGCATCAAACCCAGGAAGACCATGAGTTGTGTGCTTACCCCCCACCGTTTTTTGCTTGGCCGCATCAGTATTTAGCGGTTTATTGACAAGAGAAAAAAAAAACAAGAAAAAGTACTTGAAAATATTGTGAACATGCAAAAGCATGGTAATGAAATTAAATGATTTTGTATGACTATTTTATAGGTGTACTCTCGCCTGAACGACCATGTACTCGTACGTACATACATACGTATGAATATTTTTATTGTTAATAGATTTTTATGGGCTAATAAAAGTTAATTGCTAAAAAAAGTGCGCTGATATTGAAAGTTATGGCATGATTTTTATTTCCGATTTTTTTTTCACGCACACATGCATATATTTTCGTTACTAGTTAATACATATATAAATATATACATAAATTACGATTTGTTTTTCATAGTTCGTTTAACTGATGGAAATTGAAGTAGGTGTGCTTGAGGTAGATTATCACAAAATCGCTGAAGGCACTTGGCAACGCGCAGTGATTCCCAGAAAAAATTGATTCATATAAATAGAGTAGGTTGCAGTCATTTTTTGTCCAATGACTGTATTTAACATTTGCTGATGTATTTTTTAAAAAAAGCAATACGAATTTTTCGTGTATAAAATTCTGAAAGTAGGCACTAAATTTGGCCAAACTGTAGTACTACCCCAGCACATTTTATTCGCATCCCAGCTCAATTAGAATATTTATCTCAAGAGGTTATTTAGAACAACTTATTAGATTATTATTATAGCACCGTCCGACAGTCCATACTACTCTTGAATCAGATGATATACTTATGATACTATAGACCTATGCTCCGCTAAGATTTTAATGGAAATGATGATGAACTATAGACAAAATGGAGTTAATTTGGGTTTTTAGTTTTTGATTTCCTCATCCTGTTGCCTCTTCCAAGGACTACAAAGTGTCAAAGGAGATTTTTTTCAAAAAAATATTTTTTTAATAAAAAATAATTCATATCTCACTTTTTAGTCTTTTTCTCTCATTGACCCAAAATTTTTGATTTGTGTATAAATTTAAAAATTTTAATTTTTCAAAATTTTCCTTACACGAGCCACCCTAATGTCTATACGTATTGTCGCCTGTATTTATGTGTAAACACATTTTATACAGCTTTCAAATAAAAATAACCGTTCGTATCATTAAATTTAGTGCCAATAATTGTTTGATTTACAGCTCGAATTTCGACCATAACAAACAATCATTATCGTTATTTTCTATTATCGCTGAAATTAACGTGAAAATAACAACAAACGAAATATCGAACATAACAACAACAACACGACGACAACAACAGTAGCAATGCCATTGATGACAACAATTGAATTGAGAAACACACTAAATATTTATTGGAATATTTGTTGTAGCATTTGTTGTAGCATTTGCCGCTGCTACAACAACTGTCAAACCAATAATAGCAAATCAATTAACCGCGATCTCCTACAGGAAATTGCGGGAAATTATTTTCCTTTTGAAATATATCAAACAATGGCAGCATGCCACCACCTGTGTCATCGGCCACAACGCACCATTGCCGTAGCAGCAGTATCAGACCATCATCACTGTTGGCGGACTTGTGCAACTCGCCTAGCCCAAAATATTGAGGCTAAAATTGCGTTAATGGTGGTTTGAAGGATTTATGTGTCATGGTGATGATAATGACTGAGAGGATACCACTCTGAAGGGAGATTGCATTTTGCTACACCTGCTGAAATTTCATGGTCGGACAATGGTCCGCATAGTCGCTTGAATTTAATATTTAATTATACACTCCACGAGAGTATTATGTCTTTGTGCATTTGTTTGTAACACCCAAAAGGAAGAGAGATTGATAATTTACACAACGAAGTTTTTCGGGATAAGAACGAACGCTATTTAATTTGAAGAAAATCGGTTCAGATTTAGATGTAGCCACCATACGAATTTCACTCCCGATTTGACACTTTTCACTCTAGATACCACATATTACAAAAGACTTTCTTCAAAATTGGCAAAACATTTTATATTTCAACAAGAAACACCTGTGGTGAAAATCGATCAGATCGGTTCAGATTTAGATATAGCCCCCATACGCTTTTCTCTCCCTATTTGACCACATGTGTTAACAGATCTTCTTCAAAATTGGCAAAACATCTTCTATTTAAACTAGAAATACCCATGAAACAGACCAAATGAGTCAGATCGGTTCAGATTTAGATATAGCCCACATACGAATTTCACTCCCGATTTGGGTTTTCCGCTCCAGAAACCACATATTTTAACAGATTTTCTTCAAATTTGGCAAAATATCTTATATTTGCATGAGAAACACCCAGGATGAAAATGAGTCAGATCGGTTCAGATTTATATATAGCTCCTATACAAATTTCGCTCCCGACTTGATTTTTCCACCCCAGAAACCACGTATTTTCATCGAATTACTTAAAATTGAGAACTGGAAGAACCTATTGTGAAATGGGTCACTTCATTCCATGTTTAGATATAGCCGTGATACAAATATTCTTTTCGATTTGACAAATTGAACCAGGACATATTAGCCTATGATTAGGAAACATACAAAAATTCTTCCCGTTTTCACTTTTTTCCGAATTGAATTGTATTCTGATAGAAAGTGGAGTGTATCATATAGTCGGCCCCGCCCGACTTTAGCCTTTCCTTACTGGTTTTGTACATACAGAAAGTTATAATACTCCGTCTTAAACTATGGTCACAATGAAATTCGTTGGCGTTTTTCATTTCATCATCCTGTTGCCCCTTCACCGGAATACAAATTTCCAAATGATACAATTTTCAAAAATTAGGATATCTGTTTCATATCTGTATATGTTTAGTATTAAAAACCATTTCAATTGTACCCCTTAGTTTTCATCGGCTCACAACGACTTCAACCACGCCGCCGAGATTTGACGGAGTTCTAACTCAGTCAAATCTTACTACCAAAATAGACAACCCACTTGAAACTCTCATGCCCGAATTTTCTTCTTAATAAATATATAAAATTTGATATGATTTTTGATGATGTATGGGTCTAAATATGATTTATATGGAATTTTGGGGTTCTAATTCATACAGGACATGAGTAACAGGATTTTTCTTAAAATCATTATACTGCAAATATAGGTTAAATAAAAATCATATTTTGAATTGGTTCTTCATTTTAAAAATTTTTATTATGTATCACTTCGAGTACTCGAAGAAATGCTATAAAAATAAGAACAAATTCTAAACAATTTTAATTACAAGATACTCAAATAATTGAAATTTGAGATTTCACTTTTGTTTTCGTCTTCCTAAGCAGACCCAAGTTACCGAATTTGTTGGTTCTTTTTTGAATAATCTTTGTTACCTATGTACACAAAAATAAAATTTATTTATTCAGCAAAATATGTGATTTGAAAGATAGGACTAACATAAATAGTTCTCAAAAGTTTCGTGATACCTCTGCCACAAAGAATTGAGCTATTACTCCATGATTGCTGCTAAGCCATGGTAGGCGCCTTAGCAGTCGTTGTTTAGAATAATACTTGAAGTATTTAAGAAATAAGTCTCGGCAAACAAACGAGAATTTCTTCTTAGATTAGGCATGAAAGGGTTAAAATTACAAAAGAAAATATAACTGTCGACTTAGACAACCTTCAATCTTGAATTTGGTATCCCACTATATGATGACGTATATAGAAAGTTGAATGATTATATTTTGATTTGAAAGTCGCATTGATATAAGTCAATCCCAGTATGCGTGGTCATGTGTTCCTATAAAAAACAATAAACAACAGGTGCTCTATTGTGCTTCTTTAGTGCGTCAAAGTGCGTCAAGGTAGTAGAGTTTTACCATTCTTTGGAAGGATTATGGTATTCTAGATGTGTGGTCAAATATGCCTCACACGAAAAGCTGTAATTGCAAAAATATTTATTAAATTCATCCATATTATAAATTTTGGGAATGGATTCCCAATCCCAAAAAATAATTGTATGGGATAATAATATTAAATTATGGGAACATTGGCTAATATTAACGAATATTGAACTACTTGCCAAAAAAGAAAAGAAAATGTATTAAAAACCAATACAAATTGTTCCTTCCATTTTCCCAAAAATAAGGGTGATCAAATAACATAAAGAGCCGGCAAATCAGCCAAAAGCCGCCGCCGCCGACCCATTTTGAGTAGCGCCGCCGTCGCCAATAATTACGGGTCGGCTTGTAACTCTGCTCAATTTTACCTACAGTTTCAGACGTATATCATCTGTCTCAAGTGTAATATGTACTGTCGAACAGTATAAAATTTGGGTTCAGACATTGTACGGACATGTCGGTACCAAAAGCAGATACGCGTTTAGTTCGGCCTTTGGTCGAACTTTATATTCTCCTCACCATTGATTGCGTGTTAATTCTCCTGAAAAATATTGTAAAAATAATTTTTTAAATAAATATAAAATTTTTATTATTTTAAACAATGCTTATAAGGCTAGGCTATCAAAGCTATATACATAAAAATAATACTTCAAGTTCCTTTTAAGTTAGACTACCGTAAATCTCTTTATTTTACGTGTCTACGAAGTTAGAGGGGTGTACACGCCGAATTTTATCATTTTAGATGTAGCTGTTTAGTTAGAACCATTTCTATCCCTCTTTTCTCCTTGTATCCCTTGAAAGTACGAATTTGAAAAAACCTTTTATTTTTCGTGTCTACACAGCCGGAGGAATTGCACCGAATTGCATGATTCTAGCTGCGGCCATTTGGGTGGTACAATTTGTATCCCTTTGTATCCATTTTACCACCTAAAATAACGAATTTCGAAAAATGCGTTAATATTATGTATCTACTCAATTAGAGGAGTGTACATTAGGGCGGGTCGATAAATAAGTTGTGCCGGTCACCCCTAGAATTAAAGATAATTTGAAGACGATTTCAATTTTTTATTTATTTTGCCATGCGCGGGGTCATAACGCACATAGTTTTTTATTTCCTGTGTCTCCATTTAAAGTTTGATCGTAACGTGTGATATATCATTGTTCTAAGAATGACAAAAGCTACATTTTCTGCTTTGATCACTTTTGACTCCGACGTCCAGTTCTAGAAGTAACATCTGGAATCGCGGTTTTTATCCCCCAAGTCACATTTTCTTCTAAACTATAAAAAGCTATTTAAATTCCATGAAATTTTGTCTTTTACAGTATATATTTTTATTCATAAACAAAAAAGTTACAGAGGTTCAAAAAAATTGACGAGATTTGACTTTTTCCGCTCTATAAAGCACATAAAGTACCAGATTTTCTTTAAATTTGGCTTAACACCTTATAATATAACTAGAAACAGCTGTGGCGAAAGCAGGTAAGATCGGTTCAGATGTAGATATAGCCACCATACAAATGTCGGCCCCGATTTACTTACCTACTTTCAGCATAGGTTTTTCTAGTTGGATTATAAGATGTTGTGCCAAATTTAATGAAATGTATGGTGCTATATGTAAATCTGAATCGATCTTACCTATTTTTACCACAGGTTTTTCTATTTTGATTGTAAGATGTCGTGTCAAATTTAAAGTTAATTGGATATAATATGTGGTTTCTGGAGCGGAAAAAATCGGAAAAAAGTCAAATCGGGAGCGATAATTGTATGGGGGCTATATCTAAATCTGAACCGATTTTCATCAAGTTAAATAGCGCTCGTCCTTGGTTCACAAAACTTACTTCTGCCAATTTTTGTTAAGATCGGACAATAATATCGATCTGTAGTTTGATTACAACAATGGATGGACATACAGGCAGACGAACGGACGGAATTATTCGAAGCCGATCTGTACAATAAACGATCGGTCTAACTCGTTTCCTTTTTAGGTGTTATAAACAAATGCACAAAGTCATAATACCCTAGTGGAGGGTGTAAACATGCTGAAATACTATAAATATTAGGGATATTTTCAGTCCTTGTAAGGGAAAACATTGTCCATGTGGAACGATTTCGCCCATTTACAATCCCTACTGATCTATGACTATAAGATGTATTCATACAAAATTTGGACGTCCTAGCTCCTTTCGTTTAGATGTTAGTGTGCTTTCAACAGACGGACGGACATGACCAGATCTAAGTATTTGAATTTTATGACGATCAAGAATAAATATATATTATAGGGTCTCAGGTCTATATTTCAGGGTGTTACAAATGGATTGGCAAACTTAGTATACCCCTATCCTGGATGTGGAGAGTATACAAATAATATTCCTAAGTCACAGAGATTCTAAATCTTTCAGATCTGCCGGAATGAGTAAATACAATGTGCTTTTTGGCGAGTGGTACAGAATTCTGTACCAACTCAGTCTTAAGTCTTAATGGAAGAGTTGCTCACCATTTGGTTTACTGGGCAAGTATCGTATGTATGAGGCTAGGGTTGATTTCAAAATTCCCCCACATTATCAACCAACATTGTTACAAAGCCATTAATAAACTTTGTGTAACGAGGGGTAGCTGGTAGCTGGGCGAACCAAATATTGAAACAGGAAATTAATAAATGTGTTTATGTTTTAAATGTTGCCATTGTATTGATGGTATCGCTCGATTTAGTGGATGTTCGATACGAACAAAACGCACACACACACACGCCATCCCATTCAATAGATGTCATTATGGCTGTGTCTGGGTTTCCGGAAACACTTCCTCGCTCTTAGTTCCCCTTCCGTCGATCAATGAACATACATGTGTGTGTGATTGTTTCTGATTGCGTGAGAAAGAGTTTGGCATGCGTAAATGATTGTGTTTATTTACAATTGGACTTTTATCAATATCCGCTTATTTAATAGTTCATGAATAAACTGCGCATATCCTTGTGTACCGGTGTGGTGCGTATGTGCCACTGCCTCTGCTGTGCGTGGTGGTGTGTGTTTAAGGATCTGCGGATCTGCTTTAATATGCACAGGCACGGACGTATTCTGAGCTTCCGCCGAAGGTAGAAAGCCAAAAAAATGGCATTGAAAATTATGCTACAATTGCACTTATCACTGGTGTGTTGTTCATTGCCACGACCGAGCCTCACAACACTGATGGTCGTTGGTGGCCGGTACCTGGTGGTGTGGTGGCCGCTGTGATGCCAGCCATGACGTCGCTGCCATTGCAATTTCAGATGCATTTGCAATTGCACAATTGTCTGTTTTAAAATTCAACTGGCGTGCGAGTGTAAATGTTGATACTCTCCGTGTGGTCCGTATTTCGTCCATACCATGCCATAGCCTACGCATAATGTTACTTTAAATCCTCTTATGGCACTGTGTCCGTCCATATTTCTTGCTGTGGCTGTTGTTGTTTTAATTTTCCATTTTTTTCACTCTGTCTGTCGGAGAAATGTACTCCGTGCGTCTCTGTCTATATGTAGGACTGAGTTAATGACCAATGCTATTTATAATTGTATAATTGCGACAATTAAAAAAATATTTACAATTTTCCTTTGGTTTTTTGTTTTTTTCATTTTGTTTGAAAGTGATATGATTGCATATCAAAGAAGGGGGAACCAAGGAGCGTTTATGAAAGAGGGGCGAACTTAACTATATAATTAAAATAATACAAAAATTAAAAAAACTGTTATTGTTATTGGAAATAGAAAAGAAAAACAAGTAAAAACGGCGCTAAGTTCGGCCGAGCCAAACTTTATATACCATCCACCAAGGATTGCATTCCACAAAGGCTGTCGATTTTCGTAGAAGTGCAGTAACATTACAGGAATTAATATAGCCAAACCAAAACAAATACAAATACTGAAACAATAATTTTTTAAATAAATATAATATTTTTATTACTTCAAACCGCGCTTATAAGACAAGGCTACCAATAAGTTTACACTATATATCGAAATAATAGTTCAAGTCAATTCAAAAAATAAATATTCTTATATTTATATTTTTAAAAAGCATAAATACCATAAATATTGGTAGATAGTTGGTGCTACAGTAGGTTGTATTTCCATTCTATTTTAATTCCAAAAGTACAAATTTTGAAAATCCGTTATTCAACCAATTTTTGCCGTAAAAGTAAAAAAGTACAAATTTGGAAAAATCTTTTTATTTTGCGTGTCTATGCAGTCAGAGAATGTATACACTGAATTCCATTATTCTAGCTGCGGCCTTTTGGTTGGTACCATTTTTATTCCCTTTTTCCTATTTTACCCCCTTAAGAGTACGACTTTCTAAAATCTCTTTATTTTGTGTGACTACGCAATTAGAGGGTTGAACACACCGAATTTCATTATTCTAGCTGTAGTCGTTTAGTTGGTACTATTTTTTATCCCTCTGTTCCCACTGTATCCCTTGAAAGTACAAATTTGTCAAAAATATTTTTTTCGTTCCTATGCAATCAGAGGGATGTAAACTCCAAATTTCATGACTGTAGCTGCGATTGATACTATATTTATCCTCTTATTCCATTTTAACCCCAAAAAGTACAAATTTCGAAAAGTCCGTTTATTTTACGCGCCTACGCAACCAGAATAATGTATAAACCGAATTTCATTATTCTAGGTGCAGTCACTTGGTTGGTACCATTTTTATTCCTCTATTCCCATACGTATTTGGGGAAAATACTTTTATATTATCTATCTACTCAATTAGAGGAATCTACACACCGAATTTAGTGTTTCTAGCTGTTATCGTTTAATATGTACCATTTTTATCCCTCTTTGTCCCATTTCACTCCCTACGAATAAAAATCACTTTTCTCGTTTTTATTATAGTGGGAATGCGCATACCCAATATCAAGTAAGTACAAGCAGACATATTGAAAAAATATGCTTAATACTCTAAAATATTAGGGGTTATTATGGGTATTTTTAGTCCTTGTGAGGGAACAAATTTTCCCTTTGGGTCGAGATCACCCAGTTTCAATTCCAACCGATCTACGACTATAAGACGTATTTATGGAAAATTTAGACCTTCTAGCTCCTTTCGTTTAGAAGCTAGCGTGCTTCCAACAGACTGACTGATGGACATGGCTAGATCGTCTTAGAATTGTATGACGATCAAGAATATATATACTTTATAGGGTATCAGGTCGATATTTCAAGGTGTTACAATCAGAATGGCAAATTAAGTATAATTTCAATTGTTGTTGATACTAAACTAATACAGATAAAAGAATTATATTTAAAGTATTTTTAGCAGAAATTATTCTCTTTTACTTGGTATCAGCATCGCCTTTGTATGGCTTGTCAAAGAAAGATCATAATTATTAAGAAAAATATATCCTTTGGAAATTAAAAGTCCTGTAAAAACGAGAAGAAATCACCAAATGAAAAAACTGATTACACAGTTTTTCTACATATTATCTCTATTATTTCTAGTTTCATATACATAAATGTACAATTTTCGCACGTTCTTACCGATGTAATATTATTTAGATTAATTTCTAAACAGTATGTCTCCTACTATTTTAGGTTTCTTGAAAAAACTTACCTCAGAATTTCTCCATTTTAATGTTATCATCATTATAGTACGATTTCGTCAGACATTCAACGTATACAGCCGTGAAAGTTTCTCTAATAAATAACAAAAACCTTTCGTAGCCAGGCCCCTTTCTGGTGAGTATTGAAATATATCGCTCACAGCTAGGGCGTCTTTTTACGTATTCTCAGTATTAAAATTCTTTTATAAAGAGTGATTTTTTTGAGGTTAGGATTTTCATGCATTAGTATTTGACAGATCACGTGGGATTTCAGACATGGTGTCAAAGAGAAAGATGCTCAGTATGCTTTGACATTTCATCATGAATAGACTTACTAACGAGCAACGCTTGCAAATCATTGAATTTTATTATCAAAATGCGTGCTCTGTTAAGAAAGTTCAGAAAGAAAGAAATTGTGTTCAGCGACGAAGCTCATTTTTGGCTCAATGGGTACGTAAATAGGCAGAATTGTCGATTTTGGAGTGAATATCAGCCAGAAGCATTGCAAGAGCTACCAATGCATCCAGAAAAAGTCACAGTTTGGTGCGGTTTATGGGCTGGTGGCATCATTGGACCGTACTTCTTCAAAGATGATGCGAATCGTAACGTAACTGTGAATGGTGAGCGCTACCGTGAGATGATATCCAACTTTTTTTGCCCAAAATGGAAGAACTGAACTTGGTTGACATGTGGTTTCAACAAGATGGCGCTACATGCCACACAGCTCGCGATTCTATGGCCATTTTGAGGGAAAACTTCGGAGAACAATTCATCTCAAGAAATGGACCGGTAAGTTGGCCACCAAGATCATGCGATTTGACGCCTTTAGACTATTTTTTGTGGGGCTACGTCAAGTCTAAAGTCTACAGAAATAAGCCAGCAACTATTCCAGCTTTGGAAGACAACATTTCCGAAGAAATTCGGGCTATTCCGGCCGAAATGCTCGAAAAAGTTGCCCAAAATTGGACTTTCCGAATGGACCACCTAAGACGCAGCCGCGGTCAACATTTAAATGAAATTATCTTCAAAAAGTAAATGTCATGGACCAATCTAACGTTTCAAATAAAGAACCGATGAGATTTTGCAAATTTTATGCGTTTTTTTTTTTTAAAAAAGTTATCAAGCTCTTAAAAAATCACCCTTTATAAGAAAAATTCTTATAAGACAAAAACGGATAAAAGAAATTTTCGCCAATCACCAAAGCTTTCAAACGCATTTGGAATGATTTCATATAAGACTTCAACATAAATTCGCAAGGTCAGCCGCAGAGGCCAATTTTAATTATATGTATTCTTACGTTAGCTTCCTAAATCCATTGCGGTTAAACGGACGTATTTAGGTTGGATCCTAAGAACGTTATATTACGAGTGCTGGCAACACTGAACATGAGTACATACTATAGGCAACTCTGAACTCCGTTTTTATTTAATTGTTTATTCTTCGAATTGGTAAAACGCTAAAAATGGAATCTATCAAGAAAAGAAATACAAATATTACATTGTCAAAAATAATAAAAAATTCCAAAAATATAGAAAATAATTATTTTGCTCTTAAAAATTTAAACAAGAAGAGACATAGAAAACCACAGCTTGAAGCTGTAAATAAAGCAATGTCAATGTGGTTCCAGCAAATGATGCAAAAGGGCGCACAAGTAACCGGACCAATACTTCTAGAAAAATCTCAACAGTTCGGTATACAATTGGATTTCCCAGGCTTTAAGGCCAATCAAGGCTGGCTCCAACGATGGAAGACAAATGAAAACATACACTTCAGAAAACGTCACAGCGAAGGCGCTTCTGCTGATACTGAATCTGCTAAAACTTTAAAGGAACATATTTTGCCTCCATTATTGGACAAATATGATTTAGATGACATTTATAATGCCGATGAAACTGGGCTCCTATACAAAGCACTGCCGAATGTTTCTTATGGTTACGGAAGTGAACAAGTCAGTGGACTCAAGACGCCGAAACACGGGATAGCTTTGCTCTTTATAGTTAACGCAACCGGCTCCGATGAATATGTCTTTTCAATCGGAAAGTACAGACAACCAAGGTGCTTTCGCGGAAAAAATGTTCATATTTCTTACAAATGTAACAAAAAAGGTTGGATATCAAAATATTACCTTTGTACAATTTACGTCGTATAAGACGAGATATCATATTTCCGTAAGTACACGTATAAGAAACTATTTTCTTATAATAAATAAATAAATTTTTATTAGAAAAAATCGCATATAAGAAATAAATTTGTGGCAATTTTGGAGTTTCTTATATCTGTTATCTACTGTAGTAGTTAATTTAATAAATTAGGCGTTACAAATTAAAGGATTGTGTTTGTCAAAATATTTTACTCTAGACTAATCGTCAGAATGGAAGGCGTCATTAAATTTGACATTTAAATCGCAGGCACAAGTGGCTAACACCTACACTAGATTCAAAATTAAAAAATGATTAAGGAAACAAATAACTCGTATGACAGCGAATGTTATGACGTAATTAATTTAGAAGATTCATTCGCCTGGAGACGAAAATATTTTACAGAAACAGGCGAAAATATTCTAAACTGTAAAATCAATATAAAAAAATAATATTAATAAAATAAATTCATAAAAAATAAAAATATTGAAATAGTCCAGTCATTAGTTCCTACAAAGTGTCATTTTAAAAGTACCGTAGGATATATTTTTATTCCTAATAGATTTTTCTTGAAAGTTTCCAGGTGAAAAATTTTAATTATATCCCTATTTTGAACAATTTCTTACTGGTTTCATATGTAAAGTAAATTAGTATTTAAGAAGATTTTCACCTTTTATTTTATCGATTGTTCTAGGAAAACAAGAAATTTTAAGTTTAACCAGATAGCACGAGGAGTTAAGTACTGACATCAGCCACATTATTGTCGGTATGATATTTTTTCTTCACAATAAAGATCCTTCAAATATCCTCGCAAAAAGTTTGTATTCCCCTAGGTTTCGTAAAAAATAGTTACTTAACGAATATAAAAGTTTTGTAAAGGAATACTCATTATTATTGTCAGTAATGTAAATATATGAATTTTAAATATATCTAAAATTTCCAATTAGTGCTCAAAATAATCAATAAAATATTTGTTTAATATTTCCTGTATTCCCGGGAAATTAAATTGTTTTCCCGGGAATACCCGTCCAAATTTTTTCGGGAATTCCCGGACCCCAAACCCTACTCGCAATGCACCGTTCGAGAGCAGTTCCCATTAGTTGCTTCAGGGATGTTTGTGAGATTTCTTCCCATTTTTTAAAAACACAACAAATTTAAACGTTGCTGCCTCCAAAATAAAACCCCGCGGAAATACCACTCTGTATCGCTGCAATTAAATGAATATTTATTTGTAGTCACTGACACAGACAGATAGACAGACATATTGTGTACACGAATGCAATGCTTACTTAAAGGATATTCTTCATGGTTGATTTACTTACAACAGCAACAATAACAAAAAGATTACAACACTACAACCACACCACCATCGACGGAGCACATTCATTAAAGTTTATATTTTATTTACATTTTGCATGTCATTGTCAAAATGAGCTCCATTAAAATGCGCGCCGATAAAAGGGATAAACAAACCAACAGCTCCAGCAACAGCAAAAAAGCTGGCCAAAAGCAATGGCGATATTTTGCAGTATTTTTGCTTATCCTCATTTACAATGCATTAATAAGCAGTGCACTGTGGTTTCATGGTTCCAAACGAAACATAAAAAATATCCCAAATATATCCTCTTAATCAGTGAAATAGGATAAATATTGGCTATAAGGTCAAAAATTGTGAAAAGCACCTTTAGAAAAACCCGCGTAACTTTCTATCATATAGAGAACACCAAAGAGCTTTAGAACACCATAGCTTTATATACAACTTTGGAGTCTATGCTGACCCCCAATGAAATTTTCGGAAAAATTTTTTTTGTAAAACATTTTAATACTTATATGTCCCTTTTTGATAGGACCTTTTTTGATTTTCTCGAAAAAATGGTCGAATTGACCCATAAAGAGTGGAGCTAGAGGTTTAAGAGGGTCTTTCACAAAAATAATCCTCTTAAAGTTTTACAATATAGTTCTGACACTAAGAATTCTCTCAGACATTAACTTACAATAACTTTTCACTTAACATAATGCTCCTTTCGATCCAAAAATGAAAAGTTTGACCCACTGTCAAATGAAACGAAGAACAGCTGGACTATAAGTTTATTCTGCAAAAATGGTCTACTCATCATGCCTTTTCAGAATTATAGGGTCGATACTCTGTTCCAAAAATGCTGTTGGACAGTGTAGTTAGAGTGTTATTTTTTTAATTTCAGTCATATATTCAATATTGCCCTCATATTATAAAACTTTCAGTGTGTGAATAAACAAAAGAGCATGCAGACACATCTTCAAGCAGGCATGGATTACACATCCCTCTAATTGCGTATACTTCTAAAATTAGTGGATATTTCTAAACTCTTACTTATGGGGTAAAGAGGGATAAAGAAGGTACGTCTGAAGTTAGATTCATGAAAAATTCAGTATTGAATATTCATATTTATTCTGACTGCAGAGACTCGACAAAAATACATTCTTTACAAATTAATACTTTTAGGGAGAACGGGCCGAAACGGGATAGACATGGTATCACTCAAACGGCAACTGGATGAAACGCGAAATTTGATTTTTGAATCAAACTAACTGCGAAGACTTGTAAATTAAATGAATATTTCAAACATCGTACTTTTAAGGGGCAAAAACGGAAAAAATGGAACTGCTGAAGTTAAAATCTGGAAATTCGATATGAACAGTCCTGCATAAACTCCTAAAATATTATAATTTTTAAGATTTAAAACTTTTAGGGAAACGGGCCAAGAATAATGATATTCGTGGTATACGTCAATCTGACTGCGTAGTCTCGAAGAATAAAGAGATACTGTGGAATGCACACCGTTATGGAGGTTACATAAGATTCGGTCCGGATTAACTCCATTTTACCTGTTTTACATATATTTCGAAATAAAACTTATATTTGTTTACCCTCTCCTACGGGATAGGTTGGTTTGAGACAGTCAAATATTTAAACGCACCGAAGACTTGTCCGTTCGCTCAATATACACTAGGGTGAGTTTTTTTGGCGGGTCGTTTCGAGGCGTATCTACAACGTGATGGCCACTGAAGTATCTGTGGCCGATTTGAAGAACAAATTTGCCCGAGAAAATTAATTTTCTAAATACTTTCAAATATTTCATTTAAACTTCAATCCATATATGGGACATTCCACGACAAATCGAACAGTTCAAAAATAGCTTTGATTTCCTCCATTTTTTTAATTTTAGAAGTACTTTTCAGAAAAAAATTCACACTGTTTTTGCACAAAAATTTTTATTTTTTAAATTTAAACTTTATTTTTTAATTGTTTGTACTTTTCGTTTTTCCAAATTTTCAAAAAAAAAATAAAAAACATGGCAGTTGTTATAGGCCCACTTTCAACTAAGGCTTAATAATAAAAATCGATAAAATCGAAGAGTACAAACAATTAAAAAAAGTTTTAATTTAAACAAGTAAGGAAAGGCTAAAGCCGGACGGGGCCGACTATATAATACCCTACACCACTCCCTGCATATAGACATCGCTTTGATTACTAAACCCAGGTATGCCATGGGAGCAATTTTATGTAGTTCATATAAATATCAATTCATCTTTAGTCAAATTTGATGAATATGGTAAATAATAAAGTAATTGATCCAATTTTCCAGCAGATATTCCGAATAAAGTAAATATAACATGATATGGAAAAATTGATCAAGATCCATAGGTTTTTTAGTTGGATTTTTAGATGTTGTTCCAATTTTAAAGAAAATCGGTTACAATATGTCGTTTCTAAAGCGGAAAAATCTAAATCTGAATCTGAACCGATCTTACCCAGTATTTGCATACGTGTTTCTAGTTGGATTATAAGATGTTCTGCAAAATTTAAAGAAAATCGGTTACAATATGTCGTTTCTAGAGCTGAAAATGTCAAATCGGGAGCGACATTTGTATGGGGGCTATATCTAAATCTGAACCGATCTAACCCGCTTTCGCCACAGGTATTTCTAGTTTGATTATAAAGTGTTAAGCCAAATTTGAAGAAAATCGGGTACTATATGTGCTTTATAGGACGGAAAAAGTCAAATCGGGAGCGACATTTGTATGGGGGCTATATCTAAATCTGAACCGATTTCCTCCAAATTCAATAGCGATGGTCCTTGGCCAGAAAAAATAACTTTTGCCAAGTTTCATGACAATCGGACAACAATTGCGACTTGTAGAGTGCGAACAAGCTTAGATGGACAGCAGACTTACAGACGGACGTACAGACAGACATCGTTAAATCTACTCAGCTGGTGATTCTAAGCCTTACCGTATGCTTAAAGGTGGGTCTAGCTCGATTATTTCTTGGTGTTACAAACATTTGGCGCGAAACTAACTTATAATACCCTATTCCACGAAGTGGTGTAGGGTATAAAAATAAAAATTCATATTTGTATATGAAATAATTACTGCAGCTAGATTCGTGAAATTTAATATGTAAATTCCTCTCAACACATAGAAGCGAAATATAAATGCATTTTTGTACTTTTAAGGGTGAGCGGCACAAAAATGGATAAAAATGGTACCAACTAAATTACTGCAGCTAGAATCGTTAAATTTGATATGTAAATCCCTCTGTAAAACTCCCTCTGTAAATCCCGCAGTAAAACTGTTTTTTTTTTTTCAAAATCTGACACTTTAAAGGGAGGAAAGAAAGAAAAAGGCATAAAAATGCTACCAATTTAGGTAATGCAGTAATTAATTCATAAAAATCGACCTTTACATCGACAACGTCGATTAGCAACATACATTTTTCGAAACTTTTACTTTTAAGGAGTGAGCTGCACAAAAAGTTATGAAAATGGTACCAACTAAATTATTGCTAGAAGAATAGTGAAATTTGATATGTAAATTCTTCTCATCTCATAGAAGGGCAATATAAATTCATTTTTGCACTTTGAAGGCGAACTGGACAAAAACGTATAAAAATGGTACCAACTAAAGTATTGCAGCTAGAATCCTGAAAATTGGATTTTCGAAATTTTTACTTTTAAGGGGTGCACGGGACATAAACGGATATTTCAAAATTTGTACTTATAAGGAGCATGCGGAGCGAAAAGTGGTAAAACGTGGTACCAAATAAAGTACAAGCTTTTAAGGGGAAGCGAGAACGCATGATCATGCCTATCGTGTTTTTTTTTTCAAAATGTGTGATTTTATAAAACGGCCGGCTGCATCTAGAAACATGAGATTGAGGATATAAAATGATTTGCAGTTGTAATTTTTTGTTCGAAACCGCTAGAAAATGATACACACGAAGGGAGTTCAGCTAAAATAAATGCAATTCGACAAGCACGTTCCTTTGACTGTGTGAGTGCTATCTAATAGGAGGTTTCGAAATCCCTATTTTTATTTATCTATATCCACCAAGTATCGGGCACTGATAATTTGTAATAAATTTGCATTTTATTTTATTGTCAAAAATAAATTATCGAATTATTATAAATATATACATACATATGAGTCATTCCATGTCAAGCGGTACGGGTTTTGACCTTGATAGCTGTGATTGTTTTGAAAGTTTGTGTATATATTCTTCTCATAAAAATATTTTAGACGTATTTTTGGAAAAAAAATTGAACATTTGTTTTCAAACGATGTGTTCATTCAATCGCCTGTTACTCCTGAAATACTTTACCGATTTTAATATTTAATAACTTAAAAAGTTAAAGTAATTTCAATCACTATTAAAATATCTATGTGGTGTGTTATAGTAGGGTTAGATTTTTTAAAGTTTTTGCAATTTTAATTCTTTTATTTTGATTTTCGAAATGATTATGAAATTTTAAAGTAATGTGCTTAGGACTATTTTTAAGCGACTGTGTGAGTTTGAAAGTGGTGAAATGGTGGCTTCTATTTTTACGATTTTTTCGATTTTTTTTACAAAATCGACCAGAATTTCAAAAATTCAAGAAGAAATAGGTTATGGAAAAATGATTTTTTTTTCATTTTTTGTAGTGTGAGATTGCACCTAGAGTGATCAAACCCGAGACCGAAAACCGGGTCAACCGGTATTTTCGACTGAGACCGACCGTAGGGTTTTTGAAAATCGCGGTTTTCGAAAAACCGGTTTCCGAAAGACCTGAAAACCAGACATTGCACCATCAGAAAAATAAGGCAAAAAAAAATATATATATATTCTTCAGGATCTTATTGAAAAATATAAGTGGTATTTGGCTTTATGTCTTATGTTAATATATTTCTGCGACCACTGTGCCGCTTCAGTGTCATTGTTCCAAAGTGAAAACGTTAACGATTTTCACACTTCAGTTTATGACCACCACAGCCAGGATGCGACGGACGGCAGTGTCATCATTTTGGTTAAATACACTTTGAGTCAGCGACAAACATACAGCGCCACGGAATGGAAGATTGAATTTAATGCGATTTATTTGCAGTTTATTAAACTTTTAAATACATTCTTTGTTTGCCGTCGGTTCGGGTTGGTGGGACTTACAGCCACCCTGTAATACAATCATCGAACATCAGATTTATTTCTTTCGTTTGCTTTTGCCCTCGCCCTGATTGCTGGCAGATTTTTCTTTAATTTATCATAAAAATGTGAAACTAAAAGTTGTCATCTCAAATTCTGACATTCTTTTGTTCGTTGTTCATGGAGTAGTCCCGGTTTGAGTACTTTGCTATTCCATCACAGATGAACTGAAAGTCTAAGTACTCATGCTCATGCTCGTGGACGGACTCATCATGCACACACAAGTGCGAGTTGTGTAACTTTAGAAGATTTTCTCGAAAAAAGATTTTCTTTTACATTTCTTTGGAAGATGCTGCTGCGTTAATGGCACTTTGATATCAGATTTCAGTGTCGTGCTGTTGATGACGCTCTTGCTGCCGCAGCCACTGCTGCTGTTGCTAAACTTAAGAAATATTTGCGAGTTTTAAGCATATCAAATGTAAGAAATATTTTCTTTCATTCTTGACATCCAATACGATGAGTTCAAGTGGAAGTTCATTTTTCTTCAAACGTTTTTTTTCCTTCTTTCAGAACACGTATTTATAATAAGTGGTGTTGGGCTGGGGGGAGTAGGTGACAGTTCATAAAAGGTTGTGACATTTACTTCAGCGGTTAATCCGCTGCCTGTGTTAATGAATCAACTAACATTTGACCTTATTTTACATTTAATGTTACAGCTATTGGTTGGTGTATAACATGTCTGCATTTTGTGATTAATTCAACTTAGTGAATCGAATACTGAATTCACATATGCATCCGAAATATGTTTTGATCGGTTTTCAAGTAAATGTTTGCCCTTTCGAATAATCTAGTAATATAAAGAAGAAGAAATAAAATCGTAGTTAAGTTCGGTCGAGCCGAACTTTATATACTCTCCACCATGGATTGCATTCTACAGAGGCTGTTGATTTTCGTAGAAATGCAGTAACATTACAGAAAAATGTCATTTTTTAATATAGCCAAACCAAAACAAATAAAACTATTGAAAAAATAATTTTATAAATAAATATTTAATTTAATACTATATGTATCGACTTCATACTTCAAGTCAATTAAAAAAGTAAATATAGGACAGCAATCTTCAAAATAGCTTACATATCATAGTTATACATAGTGGGTGCTGGTTGTGTTTCCATCCTATTTTAATTACAAAAGTACAAAGTTTGAATATCCGTTATATCTCACATACATAGTGCACGAAAATCCAACTTCATGATACTATAAATTTTCGCCGTAAAAGTACGAAAAATCCTTTAATTTTGCGTGTATTCACTGAATTCCATGATTCTAGCCAGTGGCCATTTGGTTGGTACCATTTGTATCCCCTTTTTCCCAGTTTATCCCCTTAAATCTCTTTATTTTACGTGTCTACGCAATTAGAGGGATGTACACACCGAATTTCATAATTCTAGTTGTAGTCATTTAGTTGGTACCAGTTATAACCCTATGTACCCATTGAATCCCTTGAAAGTACAAATTTGCAAAAACATTTTATTCTTCGTGTCTAAGCATTCAGAGGAATGTATACTCCGAATTTCATGACTCTCTTGATTTTCCATTTTAACACAAAAAAGTACGAATTTCAAAATATAAAATAAAATATAGATGCGAAATGGTCTTGAGCCAGGACAATATTCCAGTTCAAATCAAATATTGATTACAGCTCAAAAAAACAAACGAAAAAACTAAAAGAAATGAGCGTTGGCACGGCAGAAGTATTGCTGGGTAATATACCTGCATATACACATACTTACATATGCAACGCAATGAGATGCTTGTAAGATGGCATGTGTGCTTTATTACTGGGTGCGATTTTTTAAACGCAAATTCGGCAAGTGAGTTGTGATTCTCGTTCGTTTGTGAGAATCATCTCCTTATAGAGGCCGTGTTTGAAAAGACTTTTCAAAATCAAGTAATAAATGTCACCATGCCATTTGTAAATAAATTTGCATTATATTAAATATAGATGCAAAATGGTATTGAGCCAGGACAATATCCCAGTTCAAATTTTGTATTTTTTTCATAGTGACAGCTAAAAATTTGGTCGCATTTGGTTGTAGTATTTAATAATAAATAGCTGCAGTCGAGATACATCTTTCGAATAATGCCCAAATGATGAACATAATTTTTTTAAGTTTGAAAATTTTGGCTCTGAAAAATTATAATTAACAAAAACTATGACATCATTGAGGCATCATTCGAAAGGTATTCTAATTCTATTTATTTTTAATGATACCTTTCCAAGAAAAATTACTTTGAGCTGTCAGTTTAAAAAACCACAAATGTTCAATATTACGACCAACGAGGTATTCTAAGCCAAGAATGAAAATCATATTAAAAGTGCTTAAAAGGATCTAATAAATCAGATAAAATGGACGAAACATACAAAATCAAACGGCTAAAACATGATTTTTAGAGGTGTTTTCAGGAGCGTTTAACCCACAGACGGCTTGACCAAGCGCCGAAATATTTTGACACTGTTTGTAATTTTTTAAGTCATGTAAATATAACCATATACGGACACTTCTACATGATAAAAGACCAAAAAAACCCGTGTCTCCCAGTTTCGCTCAAAGGCATGCACGGCCCCCAAATATTTGGGGCCTCGGTGTCATTTTTGCAAAAAACAAGTGATAATTTTCTTAGACTCATATCTTGCAAACAGTTTGGAATTTTACTCTGTTAGGCAAAGTTGTAGTTCTTGCTATAAAGATCTATATCATCTTCAAGGTCGCAATCGCAATGTCGTCGAACAAATCTTATAGGCTGTAGTGGGTGTAGGTAGCGTATACGTGCTGTTGACTAAGGATAGTATCACTCATACGCACCGTAGTCGAACTGACCATTAACAGAAACCGTCCTGGAAGATATATTTTTCCTACCTAAACGGTGTTAAGAATCATTCCTAGGAAGTTCATATGTTCCACAAAGTTGTTTATTGGGATCTTAGGTACATTTTTGCCAGGGAAACTGGGAGACACGGGTCTTTTTTTGGCCTTTTATTATTTAGTGGTGTCTGTATATGTTTATAAAGGGTGGTTAAATTGTGAACCACACCTAAACGCCAAGTTGTTTTCTGCATTTCATTTGACATTTCTCAACATCAGACTAACTAAATTTGAACCATGGAAAGATACACAATCGAGCAACGCGTTAAAGTTATGTAGGATTATTATGAAAATGGGCGTTCAAATCAAAATGCATATAGCGCACTTCGTGATTTTTTCGGTCAATTTAATCGTGCAAATGTGCATATAATCGGAAAAATGGAGCACAGATTTGAACAAACCGGGTTGTAGGAGATGTGAAAATATCAGTGCATACTCGTACAGAAAATATTGCTGCTATTCAGGATAGTGTGGCTGGAGAGCCACCTCAACTAGTTATCGTACCCAACAACTGAATCTCTCACGCTCGTCGTTGGTGAACATTATACATAAAGACTGTAAATGCAAGTCTTTATGTATAATGTTCACCAACTTACAACGCTTACAAGAAGCAATTAACTCAATAACTAAAGCCTATTGACCATTCCAAACGTCGTCAATGGTCAGCATAGTGGCAAGAAAACGCAACATGATTTTCGAAGAAAATTATCTTCTGTTATGAGGCAGATATTCACCTCAGTGAAGTCGTCAATAAGCAGAATTGCCGCATTTGGACGAATGATAATCCAAGAGTGATTGTCGAAAAACCAATACACCCACAAAGAGTGACTATTTGGTGCGGTTTGTGGGCTGGCGGCATCATCGAGCCGTACTTTTTCAAAAATGAGGCCGGTGAGGCAGTTACTGTGAATGGTCTTCGCTATCGTGAGACGATAACGAACTTTTTATAGCCCGAATTGGAAGATATGTATGTGGACGATATGTGGTTTCAACATGATGGTGGCACTTGCCACACAGCTAACGAAACAATGGCTCTTTTGCGCAACAAACTCAATAGCCGCGTTATCTCACGTGGTGGCGATGTCAATTGGCCGCCAAGATCACCGTTGGACTTTTGTCTTTGGGGTTATATGAAGAAAAGGTGTAAGTCGATAAGCCAGCAACAATTCAAGAGCAAAAGGATGAGATAATTCGGCACACTAACGGCATAGAACCTTAATTATGCCTCAGCGTCATCGAAAATTTGGACCATCGGAAGGAGGTGTGCCGCCGAGGTTGCGGTGGCCATTTGGCCGATATTTTGATCCATACATAATTGAACCATACCAATGTTATCATAATAAAAAGAAATGACTATAATTCTCTAAATAATTTGTGTTTTATACAAAATCAACATCGGCCCTTAAAATTTAACACAACATATAATTAAACAATCCGATCATCATTTTTGGGTGGTGGTTTCAATATATTTTTTTTGAGAAAAACTATATTGAAAATTTTTACGTGATGAGTGACAACAAGTACAAAAGGCGTTAAGTTCGGCCGGGCTGAATTTTATATAGCTACACAATGGATTGCATTCCACAGAGGCTGTCAACTTTCGTAGAAGTACAGTAACATTACAGGAAAATGTCAATGTCAAAACAAATAAAAATATTGAAAAAAAATAATTTTATAACTAAATATAAAATTTTTATTATTTCAAACCATGCTAATAAGGCAAGTCGACCAATACGTTTACACTATACATATCGAAATAATACTTCAAATCAATCAGTAAATATAAGACAACAGTCTTCAAAAAAAGCATAAACACTACAGTTGGTTGTATTTCCATTATATTTTACTTCCAAAAGTGCAAATTTTGAAAATCCATTATCTTTCACGTACACAGTGCAAGATAACCTAACTTCATGATTCAACCAATGTATTTTGCATGTATATGTAAGAGGGATGTACACACCGAATTTCATCATTCTAGCAGCAGTCGTTTAGTTGGTACCATTTTTATCCCCTTTTTCCCATTTTACCCCCTTAAGAGTGCGACTTTCTAAAATCTCTTTATTTTACGTGTCTACGCACTTAGAGGGATGTACACTAGAGCGTACCAGGTTACAAGTAAAAAAAAAAAAGTTCGCCGTACACCTTCGAATATGAAGTATTATTGAAAGGTAGTTTCAAAAAAATTTTTTTTATTTTTTTATGCCGAACGTAGGGGTCGCGCTTTTACATTTTTCTATATAACTTCTGCATTTATAAACGGATTTTAAAGTGTGATACATCGATGTTTTTGTCCGATTTTTTTGTCTTTGAAGTCATTGAGCTCAAACATGATTCATGATTTTATGCGAGCTTTAATTTTCGATTATTAGAGTGGTACATTAGGGTAGTAGCAACTGAGAAATGATGGGTAAGTACCAGAAGGGGGTGCTTGAGCTCAATGACTTCAAAGACAAAAAAATCGGCCTCGTCGAGACAAAAACATCGATGTATCACACTTTAAAATCCGTTTATAAATACAAGTTATATAGAAAAATGTAAAAGCGCGACCCCTACGTTCGGCATAAAAAAATAAATTTTTTTTTTTGAAACTACCTTTCAATAATACTTCATATTCGAAGGTGTACGGCGAACTTTTTTTTTGAGGTACGCCCTAATGTACACACCGAATTTCATTATTCTAGTTGTAGCCGTTTAGTTGGTACTATTTTTATCCCTCTGTTCCCATGGTATCCCTTGAAAGTACGAATTGGAATTTTTATTTTTCGTGTCTACTCCGAATTTCATGACTCTATATACGGTCATTTGATTGGTATTATTTTCATCCCCATTTGATTGGTACTATTTTTATCCCCTTTTTTCATTTAACTCCAAAAAGTACGAATTTCGAAAAATCCGTTTATTTTATGTGTCTACGCAATCAGAGGAATGTATACACCGAATTTCATTATTCTAGGTGTAGCCGTTTTGTTGGTAACATTTTTATCCCTCTATTCCCATTTTGTCCCTTTAAAGTACGAATTTGGTAAAAATAATGTTATATTATATATCTACTCAATTAGAGGAATGTACACACCAAATTTCGTGTTTCTAGCTGTTGTCGTTTGATAGGTACCATTTTTATCCCTTTTTGTCCCATTTCGCCCACTACATAATAATCACTTTATGGTGCGCTTTTATGCAATAAGGGGAATGCGCATTCCAAATATCAAGTAAATACAAGCAGACATATTCAAAAAACATGTTGAAATAATCTAAATATTAGGGGTATTTTCAGTTCTTGTGAGGGAAAACTGTTTCCCTCTGGGACGATTTCGCCCACTTTCAATATTAACCGATCTGCAACCATAAGACACATTTAGGGAAAATTTGAACCACCTAGCTCATATCATTCGGAGCTTTCAACAGACAGATAGATGGACACGGCTATATCGTCTTAGAATTTTACCACGACCCAGAATATATATACTTTATGGGGTCTCCGATGAATATTTTAAGGTGTTACAAACGGAATGACAAAGTGAATATAACCCCATCCTTAGGTGGAAGGTATAAAAAGGGATAAAAGTTGTTCCAAATAAAGTACCAAACTAGATGATCATCAAAAAGTGATTTTTCAAAACGCATAACACATAATGTGATGGAGGATGTAAAGAGATCTGCTGATGCAATTTTTTCGAAACTGCGTAGAAAAGAAAAAAATATACACGTCTAGGGAGTTCAGCTAGAATAGTGCAATTCGAAAAGCAAAATTACTATTTTAGATTTATCTATATCCATCAAAAACAGCGATGGATAAAACAAATAAATGTTTTACCCGCACGCAAAGCCTGCTATTTGTATAAACTTCACTTTCTATCCGAAGCTCAATACATTTTGTTCATATTTTTGTTCAAAATTTTTGAAGCAAATTTTTCAATTTCAAATAAAGAGAGAAAACTTCCAACTGTCGGCCCTAATTTATTTGTGTTATTATTTAATTTTGCTAAACATTTTTGTTAGAAAATATTTCCAAGTCTTGGCAATATTTTCTGTTGCAGTACGAATTTCTTCAGGAAACAAGAACCAACACTATTTGACATTTTCATTGACCAAATGTTTCATGTTGAGTTATTCTCTTACAATACTGGGTACAAAATTTCTCAACTAATCAAATTCCAGTCTTCCTAATCATGGTTGGTATTAAATACTTTCCATACTACCTCAAAGCTTCCGTGCCTTTAGATACATTTGCAGAAATGTGACCCAATTTTCCCACTGACTGTAATTTCATTTGAGCTTGTTGCATCGTCAGTAATATATTCTAATTATAATTCCAATTTGTGTCTTTTTTCATGTGGCTCAGATTTCCGCAACACAACAGCAGCAGCGGCAAGAAAGTCACTTCGTTTCAGACCGCCCCCAAAAAAAGTAACCCAATAGAAGTTACATCTTATCTGCATCTTGTGCTTATTTTACAGCATTATATGATGTGACAGCTAAATAACAAGGGAAGCCATGGAGGGAAGAGAAAGAGGCAGCGCTAAAAAGAGATACGCAAAACAGAAGCATGTAACTGCTGCAAACTAAAAGACACATGGTGCCATTTGAACATTTTTCAATTTCACGTTAAATTTAAGACGAACGACAGACTCACTACTCCTCCTCCTCCTCCTGTTGTACACATTCACAGAACATCTGATGATGTTGCTGTTGCTGTGTTGCCAGAAACAAAGTAACGAGATCCAGCAACAGTTGTTCCAGCGTGTTCCGTGTTGTGTGGGTGCTGTGTAGTTGATGAAAAATTTCAACTGTCTGTTGTTTGCTACTTTGAAAGCCAAACAACACAGCCACACACGATCACACGTTAACACACATACATGCACGTATGCCACAGCAAACGAACGCATTTATGCACTCATCTACACACACCCACACGTGCGCATACATCGACGGAGACACAATGCCATTGAAGATGTTTTCCGAACAACATCGTGGTGGCATCTTTGATAAACAATGCGAATACTTTTCAGCAACATGCCTAACTAAACTTGCACATGCACACGACCGTACTCCTCACGCACACAAACAAACCGACTACCACTGCCACTACCCACTCACATAAAGACACACTCGCAGAGAATGCGAAAATAAACATCTCTATAGCTTTAAGCATGTATGCATTTGTGTCTGTAATTTTGTTGTCAACAAACAAAGTAACTTCAAAACATCTATAACAGCAATGCGGTTAAGAGGGATGTCTGATAATTGGGGAATAAATAAAATCTAGAGCTAATACTGAAGAGTATGTTACTACAGAGTACACAGTTTTTCTACAAGTTGTTTAAGTCAAGTAAAACAAGTAAAAATGCGTTTATATACCCTCCACCATGGATTGCATTTCACAGGGGTTGTCGGTTTTCGTAGAAGTGCAGTGCAGTTATTTCAAATCTAAAAATAAATATTCTTAGATTTATATTTTCAAAAAGCTTAAATACCATAAATATTGATAGTTAGTGGGTGCTACAGTTGGTTGTATTTCCATACTATTTTAATTCCAAAAGTACAAATTTTGAAAATCCATTATCAGACGTTCATAGTGCAAAATGGCCTAACTTCATGATTCAACCAATTTTTGCCGTAAAGGAAATAGTACGAATTTGGAAAAAATCTTTTTATTTTGCGTGTCTATGCAGTCAGAGGAATGTATACACCGAATTCCATAATTCCAGCTGCACCCATTTGGTTGGTACCATTTTTACCCCCATGACGTTTCTACGCAATTAGAATTTCATCATTCTAGCTGTAGTCGTTTAGTTGGTACTATTTTTATCTCTCTGTACCATTGTATCCCTCTAAAGTACGAATTTCGAAAAATCCGTTTATTTTCCGTGTCTACGCAGTCAGAGGAATGTATACTCAGAATTGCATGACTCTAGCTGCGGTCATTTGATTGGTACTATTTTTATCCCCATTTTTTCATTTTAACCCCATAAAGTACGAATTTCGAAAAATCTGCTTATTTTAAGTGTCTACGCAATCAGAGAAATGTATACACCGAATTTCATTATTCCAGGTGTAGCCGTTTGGTTGGTGTCATTTGTATCCCTCCGTACCCATTGTATCCCTTGAAAGTACGAATTTGGAAAAAAAAAACTTTTATTTTTCATGCCTACGTAGTCAAAGGAATGTATACTCCGAATTTCATGACTCTAGTTGCAGTCATTTGGTTGCTACTATGTTTATCCCCTTTTTCTATTTTAACCCCAAAAAGTACGTATTTCGAAAAATAAGTTTATTTTCCGTGTCTACACAGTCAGAGGAATGTATACTCCGAATTTCATGACTCTAGCTGCTGTCATTTGATTGGTACTATTTTTATCCCCTTTTTCATTTTTACCCCAAAAAGTACGAATTTTGAAAAATCCGTGTATTTTACTTGTCTCTTGTCAGAGGAATATATACACAGAATTTCATTATTCTAGGTACAGCCGTTTGGTTGGTACCATTTTTATCCCACTATTCCCATTTTACCCCTTAAAAGTACGAATTTCGAAAAAATAATTTTATATTATGTATCTACTCAATTAGAGGAAGGTACACACCAAATTTCGTGTTTCTAGCTGTTGTTTAATATGTACCATTTTTATCCCGTTTTTGCCCCATTTCACACCCTACAAATAAGAATCACTTTATAGTGTACGTTTTTGCTATAAGGGGAATAAGCATACCAAATATCAAACAAATATAAACAGACATATTAAAAAACATGCTTAAATACGCTAAAATATTAGGAATTATTATGGGTATTTTTAGTCCTTGTGAGGGAAACATTTTTCCCTTTGCGCCGCATTTGCCCCGTTTCAATCCCAACCGATCTTCAACTATAAGACGCATTTATGGAAAATTTGAAGGTTCTAGCTCCTTTCGTTTAGATACTAGCGTGATTTCAACAGACGGACGGACATGGCTAGATCGTCTTAGAATTTTATGACGATCAGGATATATATACTTTATAGGGTCTCAGATCGATATTTTAAGGTGTTACAAAAGGAATGACAAAGTTATATATATAGTGGAGGGTACAAAAATGTAAAATTATCTAACGACTGTATGTGTTACGTACTAAGTCGGAGTTTCTAATTACACTACTCAACAAAATGAAAAATATTTCATGTACTCCGGATGCGATAATTTTTTCTGTGTAGATAACCTTGACATGAGCTCGAAAAACGCAATAAAAAATTTTTTTTTTGTTTGGTTTTCTTTTATTTTTTTTTTTTTTTAATTTTAAAAATTTTTTTTGGTTAATTTGTTTCGTCCGGCATAACTCGGGAACCACTAGCCCGATTTAATTGAATTAAATTTTAAAAAATTTAAAATTACAATACCCTTAATCTGTTCATATATTGTTTTCCTATACAAGCAACAGTTTCCAAGTTAAAAATGAATATATAAAGGAAAAAACTTATCTTTTGCCTAAAGATTTAATTTTTTTTTTTTTTAAATCCATAAAAAATCCAAAATGAAAAAAAATGTCAAATCTTATTACTTTTACGTAAAGTCACATAACCTATGAGCAAAATGAGACAAAGATCATGAAAATCGATGCACGAGTTTCGCTTTTATTCGCAATTGAGTAAAGGTATGAATTTCAAAAATTTGCTCGACATATGCACAACTTTGTCTATGGTAAGGTTTTTTCTTTTTTTTTGGATTCTCAGAATTAACAAAACGGAATAAACAAAGGGTTATTTAATTTTTATGATTGCGTAAGCAAAGTAATAAACGCTAATAAATGTGCGTGAACAATTAAAAGGAAAAAAGGAAAGGGGACTTTTTTAATTATTTGGGTTTTCCGTTGGCTACCTGTATGATTTTTTTACAGAAATGCAACCCACATTTAAGGGTGGTCATTATTCGGAAAATTTAAGACTCACACATGGTGAAACAGGTATGTAGCCACCGTAAAAAAATATACACCCATTTATAAGTACCTGTCAGTAAAATACGAAACAATACTCAGTATAAATAGGTCTTCATTGATCGATTTTACTCATTCAACAAGTGTCGACGAACGCGATAGTTAAAATGAGTAAACGTTCGCGAGGATTTGAATGCAATACCAATCCAAGTAATTTTTGTTACATGTGCGGAGAATACGTTTCTGAAAAAAACAAGCGTTGTTTTTCACCTAAATTGAGAGATTCATTTGAAGAGAGCTTCAATTTAAAGGTCTCTAACATAGATGAGCGGTGGACACCAAGTGCTCTATGTCCAAGGTGCTACGTACAGCTAGCTGACTCAAGGTAAGTGTAGATTACGAAATTCAAGAACATATATAACTTATTATTGAAATTCTTTCAGACGACAGCCGAGAATCATCATGCCAATGCTTTGGAGAGCTCCGCTTTGCCATGTAACAGATTGCTACTTCTGTCTTAGCAAAAAAACAGGCGTGGGAAAAAATATACGATGGACTTACGCTGCTTTTTCAACAGTGAATTTTCCAGTGCCATTTTCCGAAGAACCAGTGGACCCGCAACCGTCCGTTTCAAGATGGGCATCTAATAATGAGGCGATACATCCAACATCAGATCCGGAGACAGTAGAAACCACATCAGAATGCGAGTCAACATATACATTGCATGGAGGTCAACGCTTATGTTCCCAAGCAGAAGTGAACGATTGGGTTAGAGAATTGAAACTCTCCAAGGAAGATGCAGAGTTGCATGCATCGCGCATGCAACAGTTCGGTTTCTTGGCTCCTGGTGTGGTGACAACAATCTACAGGAAGCGTCATGAACCATACGCAAGGTACTACACAAAAAAAGACAACATCTGTTTTTGTAAGGACATTCCCGGATTATTTGGTGAACTCGGGTACTCTTACGATCCAGGAGAGTGGCGTCTTTTCATCGACAGCAACAAGCAGAGCCTTAAAGCAATTTTACTGCACAACGGCAACGAGAAACCTTCGATTCCAATTGCTCATGCCGTTGACACCAAGGAAACATACGAAGTCATGGACAATCTACTAAAGTGCCTTAACTATGAGAGGCACGATTGGAAAGTTTGTGCCGACCTTAAGGTTATCGGTATCCTTTGTGGATTACAAGGTGGATTCACAAAGTACTGTTGTTTTCTCTGCCTTTGGGACAGCCGCGATCGTCAACATCATTACACCAGGAGGAGTTGGACAGAAAGAGTTAACTTCATCCCCGGCAGCGACAACGTGAAATATACACCACTCATAAAAAAGGAAAATGTTTTTCTCCCACCTCTTCACATAAAGCTCGGACTCATAAAAAACTTCGTGAAAGCTATCAACAAAGATGGCGAAGCGTTCGCCTATTTAAAAACCATTTTTCCTCACCTTTCATCGGCAAAGATTAAGGAAGGCGTTTTCGACGGTCCGCAAATTAAAAAGTTGTTGCAAGACCAACAGTTTGAGCACATTTTATCACCAAATGAAGCTGCAGCTTGGAACTCATTTCGGCAAATTGTTTCCGGATTTCTTGGAAACAACAAAAGCTCAAATTACAGAGAGATCGTCGAACAACTACTCCAAAATTATAAAAAAATTAGAGCAAATATGTCGCTTAAGATACATTTTCTACACTCGCACTTGGACTTATTTCCGGACAACCTGGGCGATGTGAGTGACGAGCATGGTGAGCGTTTTCATCAGCAAATGAAAGAAATTGAGCACCGATACCAAGGATTTTGGAACGAAGCTATGATGGGGGACTATATCTGGTTCCTGATAAGAGAAACAGACCCACAACATAGACAATAGACAAAGTTGTACATATGTCGAGCAAATTTTTGAAATTCATACCTTTACTCAATTGCGAATAAAAGCGAAACGCGTGCATCGATTTTCATGATATTTGTCTCATTTTGCTCATAGGTTATGTGACTTTACGTAAAAGTAATAAGATTTGACATTTTTTTTTCATTTTGGATTTTTTATGGATTTAAAAAAAAAAAAATTTAAATCTTTAGGCAAAAGATAAGTTTTTTCCTTTATATATTCATTTTTAACTTGGAAACTGTTGCTTGTATAGGAAAACAATATATGAACAGATTAAGGGAATTGTAATTTTAAATTTTTTAAAATTTAATTCAATTAAATCGGGCTAGTGGTTCCCGAGTTATGCCGGACGAAACAAATTAACCAAAAAAAAATTTTTAAAATTTAAAAAAAAAAATAAAAAAAACCAAACGAAAAAAAAATTTTTATTGCGTTTTTCGAGCTCATGTCAAGGTTAACTACACAGAAAAAATTATCGCATCCCGAGTACATTTTGACTGTTGACTAGTGTTATTTGACTTACTGATTATACCGCCACCTCCTCCCTTCAACGAATGCCGTCTACTTACCGACCCACTGTAAATTGTGCATATATGTGATGATGATGCGGAATATGCGAATACTACAGCAGAGCCAAAAAACAAGCAACGAAATTTTGGTAATGATTAATGAAGTGAAGAACAAAAACGTCAAGGCAACGACAACGCCAACGACAAACAAAGACGGTAAACATTTGACACTCGCTTGGGGTTTTCATTGTGAAAACAACAGCATCGAAACAATGAACTTTATTTACAACGCGAAGTCGGAGAATATCTTTATCGCTACGTTGTTCATCATCGAGGTGATGTGGATGATGTGAACCCCATTTTTTAAAGGTGAAAATTACAAACAACTCAGCGTGAAATATTAACCGGGTTTGTCGGCTACCGAAAAGAATACGGCTTAAACTAAAGATGGAGCACACAGTGATTTCAAATGAAATGAGGGGCTGTAATAACACAATGCAACAACAATTTTGTCTAGGGCTATGCATAATATTTTCCGAAGTATTTTTGTTTCGAAGATCGAAAACTATGGTTAAAAAGATGTATATTCTTCTAAATGTTTTTTAATAAAATTAAAATTTTCTCCAAAAATACCTTTAATATTTGTACCAACAATTTGTGAAACCATAAATAAACCTAAAAATAAGAAAAATTAATGTTTTTCGAAAAAAACTTGTTTCGAGGCCCGAAAAAAAATTGAAAACATTTGATTTAGTTTTTACACCCTCCACCTAAGGATGGGGGTATATTCACTTTGTCATTCCGTTTGTAAAACCTTAAAATATTCATCGGAAACTCCATAAAGTATATATATTCTGGGTCGTGGTAAAACTCTAAGACGTTCTAGCCATGTCCATCTGTCTGTTGAAAACATGCTAGCCGTCGAACGAAATGAGCTAGAAGGTTCAAAATGTCTCTAAATATGTCTTATAGTTGCAGGTCGGTTGGGATTGAAAGTGGGAGAAATAGGCCCAGAGGGAAAAATTTTTCCCTAACAAGGAGTGAAAATAGACGAAATAGATGAAAATATACGAAAATTTCTTCTTATATGAACTTGAAATTTGTTGTGTAGCTTTCTCTTGTAGAGTGAAAGCTTCAAAAACTAAATAAAAGCTTTAGCGGGCAAAATGGAACAAGAAGGGATAAAAATGGTAATAAGGATACGACAACAGCTAGAAGCATGAAATTTGGAAAGTACATCCCTTCCCTTGGGTAGATACGTAAAATAGAGGGATTTTTCAAAATTCGTACTTTTTTTACTTTAATTGAAAACCAGGGATAAAAATGGTATCAACAAAACAGTAGAAATTGAAATCATGAAATTCGGTATATATATTCATCTGACTTTGAAAACGCGAAACAAAAAGGAATTTTTAGAACTTTGTACTTATAGACGGAAAATGAGACGAATGAGGATAAAAGTGGGAGCACCCAAACGGCTGCAGCTATAATAATGAAATTCGGTGTGTACACTTTTCTGACTTCGTAGACGCGAAAAATAAACACTTATTTCGATATTCGTACCATCGGGATCTAAATGAGATTAAACTAGACAACAAAACACGGCTGTAGCTAGATTTACTCGTCTGTCTACGTCGACGCCGAAAAAAAGAGGTACGAGCTTATCTAAATTCATACTTTCAAGGTCAAAATGGAAAAAAGGAGGGAAACTGGTACCAAGCAAACGGCTGCAGCTAAAATCGTGAAACTAGGATTGTAACATATTGGATCTTCAATATTAGAACTTTTCATAGCAAAATGGTGCAAACGTTTAGGTTGTAGCTGAAAACAAGAAGTTGCAAATTGCAAAATTCGAGCTAGAAGGAAATTGTTTCTACCTAATAATATTTAAGACATATTTTTGAAGATTGCTGCCTAAAATGCACTTTCTGATTACACTTGAAGATTTATATTTATATATAGTAGAGGAGTATTAATATTATAATAATTAGGCATCACAATTTTCCTAATATGGTAGTGCACTTTTATGTAAAGTCGACAGTCTCTAATATGCTGATAATACTGTTGAATGTACTCCGTGGTGGAGGGTATATAAGATTCGTCCCGGCCAAACTTAATGCATTTTTACTTATTAAGAGCTAACATTCTATCGAAAAATGATGTCTATACGTAATATATATATGTATAAATCAAGCAGTTATGGCTGTTGATTCATCGCGAGGTTTGATTTATCATGTAAAATAAAGCAGATAAATTTGAAAATGAACACTTACTGTTTGCAAATAATATTGGCCACGAATACGCCTGAGGTCGTCCATTCGGATCTGTCATAACAGTCTACTGAAAATCACGATGAATCAGCCGATATAAGAATAATATTTTTTAATTATTGCTTTCTTAATTTTAAGAAAACAGCCCGAAAACCCCCTTAATAACTAAATAACGAAATACATGGTATATTTTATAATAATTGGGATCTTAACGAAAGCATCAAGCCCTGGTTCTATGAATAAATGTAAAAGATATGATCCTTCTAGTAGAATGTCGTCTTCATGTATGACCAAATCATTAAAAAATAACACGAGATTTTAATAAAATATTTTACTTCTACATTTATTCATTTAGATTTTCTTCAAACAGGAACAACATTTTCTTTTTTATAATTTAAGAAAGAGTTTTTCGAGCTTTTTAACAACAATTTTTAAAAAATCATAATTTTTTCAAAAATTATTTCGCTTCTGCAGAGAAGGTCATTACATCTAAATAAATCCATAAATCATTTACACACATACTATGTTTCCAGGCTTGTCAGATAATTTTTTTGTTGTCCCCACAATTGTTATGAAAAATTTCCAATTATCCCCAAAATATAAAAAAATTTGTTTTATTCTAAAGAATTATTTTAAAACTAGTTATGAAAGATTTGTTGATTGATCAACAATCTGGGAATATTTTGATCATCGTATGTCGAGAACAAGCTCCTTAATAAAATTGCAGCAATTCCGTTCTAGATAATGAAGCAGTGGTCTACTGTTGCAAATAATGCATAAGTCATTTTTTTATTTGATACTAAAATTGAATCTAAATATTTTACTAACCTTATAGTTAAAATTTGTGGGTGTGTGTGTTTGAATATGAATACTGTAATTTTTATACTCAATATTTTCTAATGGAAAGAGTAACAAATCCTAGAAAATAAAATAATAACACAAAGCATTTATTTGCTATAAAAATATCAATAACAATATGTATATCGTGATGTATGTATATATCTTGTTGGATGAAATCAAATGTCAACAATAATTATTGATAGTAGGGCTGCTTTTAAGCCGTGAGAACAAGGTACGACAACCGAAACGTTAATAAAAAGTTTTTTTTAATAAAAAATAACTCAAATTGACTAACACTGGATAATTGTCTGAGCTAAATCCAATATAAACATATTTTTTAACAATATTTATTTTCAAACCGACATTGATATCGCTTTTGGTGACAATTTTAATAAATTTTTTATCGCAGCTTAGTTATCCAGAGAAACATCCCTAATATTGAAGTGGTTCCACAGCGTATGAGTAATATTTCAATGAAAGTAACATTCATACGCAGTGGTGTTTGGGTCATTGTGCATTCTCGTAAAAAACAAATACTAATTATATTTCAAAGTACTTGGAATATCCCCACAAAATCCCCAACATATTTTATGAAATCCCCTGTCCCCATTTCATATTTTTTGTTCTTTTGACCGCCATAAAATCCCCATGGAAGGGGACAAATAAGTACTTGTTAGCTAACGGGTGATTTTTTAAAAGCTATAGGAAAGTTTTTCGAAAAACAAAAACATAAAATTCAGAAAAATGTATGAAATTTTTATTTGAATCGATAGTACGGTCCATATAGTTTAAAGCTTGAAATTATTTCATGCAAATGTTGACCTTGACTGCGCCTCAAATGGTCCATTCGCTTAGTCCAATTTTGGTATTTCCACGTTTTTGGGTAACAGAGGCCCAATTGCTGCGAATGGCGACGAATCGATAATTGATGGTCATCATTAACACTGGCCGATACAGCTGCGATATTTTCTTCAGTTCGCACTATAAGCGTGTTGGTGGTTCCTAAGCGCGTTGGTGGTTTAATGTCAAATGTCCAATGTAAATTTGGTGAGAAATTTAGTCACAATAGCCCGAATAGCCGCTTCAGTGGGTCGATTAAACTGACCATAAAATAGAAGCGCGCGATGAACTTTTTTAACAGAGCACGCAGTTTGATAATAAAATTCAATAATTTGCAAGCGTTGTTCGATTGTAAGACGATTCATGGTTAAATTATAGACCAAACTGAAGATGTTTGACAGTTTGACGAAACGTGCGTCAGCTGTTTAAACCAGTGTTGCCAAAAAGATAATAGCTAAAAAATCACCCTTTATTAAAGAATATGACATAATAATTTGTTTAAATTTTTCTCCATTTTTATGAATTTTTTTGGGGCCATCCAAAAAAATTTTATTTTTTGAAAAAAATAAAATTTTCTCAAACTGTTTCGAGTTGCAAGTAAAATGTGGAACATTTGTAGAAATTATAATTACGTTGATTTGAACATATTAGCGGGTATAATGGGACGTATGTTTTCAAAATAACATTAGAAATTTAGACATTATCTCTACGAAAAAAAATTAGAAAAACATATTCATAAAATTGTTGTTGTGTTGATATATATTTTTATTTTTAGTTTCAAAGCATAATTAGCTCAACTGATCTTAGTCACCAATTACAATACTTGGTCGAGAATTCGAATATAAATTTAAATAAATAAAAAATAAATTCGTACTTTGTGGATAAATAATATTATTAAAACTGATGTTCTTGGTAATTCAAAAAATCATATTCATGTCGAAAAATGACTCTAAAATTTCGCAATTTCGTGAAATTGATTCATTAAACAGTTAGCTCCAATAATGTCAATACTCATAGTATACTTCCCTACCATTTTATCAGTGTAAACTTATGTAACTGTTATCTTTTCACACAAAGCCAGTGGACTTTTGTTAGAGACGATTTAGTGTATTCTTTATCTCATTCTCAGCTAAAGTTTGCATTATCTTCTTAAAACCTAGCTCCTTATTTACTGTCCCTTGATATCTATAAGACACAGTGATTGACATTACGATCAATAATTATGAGCATTTATTTTATGTTGGATGGATAGACTGGAAGGGTGACATGAAATCGGCAAAAAAAAGGAAAAATCGCACAAAACAAATATTTTTCGAAAAAAAAATTAATGGAAAAATCAACCAAATAACATATGAACCAGTAAAAAGGTGATAAGTTCGGCCGGGCCTAATCTTACATACCCTCCACCACGGAGTGCAGTCTACAGTATTACCGGCAGATTAGAGGCTGGCAACTTTACATAGAAGTGCACTACCATATTAGGAAATTTGTGATGTTTCATTATTATAATATTAATAGTCATCTACAATATATAAATATAAAACTTCAAATGAAATCCAAAAGAGTACATTAGGCAGCAATCTTCAAAATGTACCTCAAATATTATTAGGTAGAAACAATTTCCCTCAAGCCGAATTTTCCCCATTTGAACTTTCTTCAATACAGCTACAGCCGATATGTTTGTACCATTTTGATAGGAAAAGTTCTAATATTGAAGATCCAACATGTTACATAGTGGAATATACCTAATTTCATGATTTTGGGTGCAGATGTTTGATTGTTGCCAAATGTAATCCCATTTAGATCCTGCAGGTATGAATATGGAAAGATATCTTTATTTTTCCCGTCCGCAGTCAATGAAATGTGCACACCAATTTTCGTTATTAAAGCTGCAGCCGTTTGGTTGATACCATTTTTATCCCCACTCGCCTCATTTTCCGTTTTAAAGTATACATTTCTAAAAAATCCTTTTTATTTCGCATATTCACAGTTACGCACAGAATTTCATGATTTCAACTTCAGTGGTTTGGTTGGTACCATTTTTATCCCTCTTTTCCAATTGTTTCCCTTAAAAGTAAGAAATTTGAAAAATCCCTTTATTTTGCGTATCTACGGAATTGGAGGGATGTGCACTCAAAATTTCATGTTTCTAGCTCTTGTCGTATCATTGGTACTATCTTTGTCCCATTGGCCCGCTCAAAAGTGTATTTACTTTTTGTTGTTTTTACGCTACATTTTCAAGTGCATATAAAGCAGAAATGTAAAAAATAGTCTAATTATTAGGGATATTTTAAGTCATCGTGAGGGAAATTTTTTTCCCTCTGGGCCGATTTTGCCCACTTTCAATTCCAATCGATCTGCAAACAGTTGCAATCCAAATCGATGTACGTAGTCGTAAGACACATTTATGGAAAATTTGGACGTCATAGCTCCTTTCTTTTAGATGATAGCGTGCTTTCAACAGATAGCCATGGCTAGATCATCTTAGAATTTTATGACAATTTTAACTCAATTTTGTTATCGCAGCTTAGTTACCCAGTGTTAAAGAAAAACATCCTTAATAGCTTTATATTGCAGTGATTACACAGCGTATGATTCATATTTCACTGAAAATAACATTCATACGCAGTGGTGTTTGGTAAACCGGGTCATTGTGCATTCTCGTAAAAATCAAATACTAATTATTTTTCAAAGCACCTGGAATATCCCCACAAAATCCTCAAAAAAATTTTATGAAATCCCCCATTCCCATTTCGTATTTTTTGTTCTTTTGACCGCCATTAAACGTCATAGCTCCTTTCTTTTAGATGATAGCGTGCTTTCAACAGACGGCCATGGCTAGATCATCTTAGAATTTTATGACAAAAATATATACTTTATAGGGTATCAGGTCGATATTTCAAGGTGTTCAAGGTGATAAACTTAGTATACCCCCATCCTGGAGGTTGAGGGTATAAAAATCGCCCAAAAATATATCATCTGGTGTATATCCAAATACGGCTATGCATAGTATACGTTTTATAGGTTGCGGGTCTTCGATCGTGGTGGAGGATTTTCTCATCTAGGGTATGTACGGCTACACAGGTTTCAGGGTTGCATTAATGAAAATTCATCCGTAACACCTAGTGGGTGATATTTCATATTTGGTTTTGGAGTAAATTTTCAATGAATTAATGAAAAATCGTCCAAATGACAAATGTGCAAGTTAGAATGATAATGGTCTATGTCAAAAGTCCTAAAAATGAGATATTCCAATTTGTCACTTTAGTTTGATCAGATCTCTAATTTAAAAACTGTTATTTTTGACATTTATAAAAAATGCACCCTTACAATGACATTTCTCATTTTATGCACACCAAAATTGTCTTTATTGTCTTAGACCCATTGTTAATTATACCGATCGACTTAGAATCACTTTTTGAGTCGATTTAGCAATGTCCGTCTGTCCATCTATTGTTGTAATCAAATTACAGGTCGCAATTGTAGAAATAACTAAACTAAACTTGTACAATGAAGTTTTTCGCGACAAGGACGAACGCTATTTAATTTGGAGGAAATCGGTTCAGATTTAGATATAGCTCCCATACAAATGTCGCTCCCTATTTCAGTTTTTTCGCTTTAGAAACCACATATTGTACCCGATTTTCTTTAAATTTGCCACAACATCTTATAATCCAACTAGAAATACCGATGCAAAAATTGGGTAAGATCGGTTAAGATTTAGATATAGCCCCCATACAAATGGCGCTCCCGATTTGACATTTTCCGCTCTAGAAACCAAATATTGTATCAGATTTGGTAAAACATCTTATATTTTCACTAGAAACACCCATGGTGAATATAGGGTAGAACGGTTCAAATTTATATACAGCACCTGTGGCTAAAGCGGGCTAGATCGGTTCAGATTTAGATATAGCCCCCATACAAATGTCGCTCCCGATTTGACTTTTGCGCTATAGAAACCACATATTGTACCCGATTTTGTTTAAAATTGGCATAACATCTTATAGTCCAACTAAACAAACCTATGGTGAAATTGGGTAACATCGGTTCAGATTTAAATATAGCCCAAATACAAATCTTGCTCCCAAAAGTTTAACCGATTTTGGCCAAACTATACTCTTTATATGTCATATATATCGTTCCAGGTTTCAATATATCCTCATACAAATGTCCTTTCCGATTTAACATTTTTTGTCAAACACATACGTTTACAGGATACAACAAACCTTCCCATTTTCACCAAATTGAATTGTAATCGGAAAGAAAGTGGAGTGTATCATAGAGTCGGCCCCGACCAACTTTAGCCTTTCCTTACTTGTTTTTTAATAAAATATTTTGTTTCTTTCATTTTTAGTAAAGAAATATTACTTTTGCGAAAAAAAATAAAAATTTTGTGTTTTCAAATTTTTCAATTTTGAGAAGAAAGAAAGTGGTCTATGGCAGAACACCCTCTGAAAGTAGTGGTTCCATTAGAGGTACTAACGTTGGCGAATTTTTTATAACAGTTCGATATAGTAGTAGGATATTCTAAGAAAACATTTTTTGCTTCGGTGGAAAAATATTGTTTAATTGACTCAAATTTAAACCATTGCATATCTTAGAACGGATAAAGTGTGACTTAGACCACTATCATTCTAACTGGCACAAATATGAAATATTGCCCAAAAATTATGATTTTTTTATGCGATTTTTCATATGAAATCGCCAATTTTTTATAAAGATTTTTTGTATCATTTTTCATATTTTTTATGTAAGGTAATTCGGGTGAATTACTACATCCTGAAACAACAAAGTTCACTGCGTCTTATGAGATTATAAATTCCAGCATACATTAAGGGTGATTTTTTAAAAGCTATAGGAAAGTTTTTCAAAAAAAACACAGAAAAATGCATGAAATCATTATTTAAATCGATAGTACGGTCCATATAATTTAATGTTTCAAGATTATTTCATGCAAATGTTGACCTTGACTGCGCCTCAAATGGTCCATCCGCTTAGTCCAATTTTGGCATTTCCACGTTTTTGAGTAAAAGAGGTCCAATTGCTGCGAACGGCGACGAATCGATAATTGATGGTCATCATTAACACTGGCAGATACAGCTGCGATATTTTCTTCAGTTCGCACTCTACGTAAGCGTGTTGGTGGTTTAATGTCCAACAATGTAAATTTGGTGGGAAATTTAGTCACAATAGCCCGAATAGCCGCTTCAGTGGGTCGATTAAACTGACCATAAAATGGAAGAAACGCGCGATGAACTTTCTTAACAGAGCACGCATTTTGATAATAAAATTCAATAATTTGCAAGCGTTGTTCGTTTGTAAGACGATTCATGGTTAAATTATAGACCAAACTGAAGATGTTTGACAGTGAAACAAAACACGAAACGTGCGTCAGCTGTTTAAACAAGTGTTGCCAAAAAGATAATAGCTAAACAAATCACCCTTTATATAAACTGATTTCCCACGGTACCCACTGTTTTTGGCTGTCATATTGTGAAACCTGCTGGCAATTTCAAGACAAAGAAATAACCGGGAAAATTCCGGAAATTTGCAAACGTCAGCAGAAGCATCAACAGCAGTAGCACAGCAGCCAAACAACACCCTGACATTGTTCTGGCGGTGCTCACGGTTTTATGATGTCGGTAATATGAGAATTATTCCGTCGCGACGATGCCGCTGATACTGCCTCCACACCGGGTTGTCATTATTCGGAAGTTGGTAAGTATGGCTGTTACTATTCCCTCTTTTTCCCAGCTCTTCGTTCGTCCGTTTGCCATTGGCTGAGTCGAAATAATGACTTAATCTTCCGCCCCCCCGACAACCTCTGGCTGATTGCAGCAGCTCCATCTATAAGTAAATAAATTTCTTTATATTCGTCAACATATATGCATACGTGCTGCTGTCGGCATACACTCCCACGCCCACACATGCACAAGCGTCGCGTAGTGCCGTCGTTTATGCGACACATGTGTTTGCACATGAAATGATTATTTAATCGGAGCCACATACAAGCGACCCACAAAAAGCCAACAGAATATTCTTCATTATAATGTTGCGCGGATATCTTAAGGTTAGTGTGGCCGGGTATCTGAGTGTGCATGCCGAGCATATGCAGATGTGTCTCTCTCTGTATGAGTGTTTATATGTTTTATGGTAGAATACATGCATGTACGTGTGTTAGGGTGGAGTGCAAAATGAACTTCTTGACATTTTTGGACAAAAATCGAAAATTGAAACATTTTAATATAACATAATTACCCAGAAGAACGAGTAGAAAGAAAGTGGGTTAGATTTTTTAAATTTAAGATGATCTCTGACTGAAAACTGGTCACAATTCCTTGGCTACTACTTTACATGTCAGTACACTTTGACAGAAATTCGTCCAAATTTAAGGGCTTCTAAATCAAAAATCATCAATCAAACGTCATTTTGGACAATTCCATGAAATGACGTAAAATCATAATTTCAAATTCGCTTTCAATGTCGGAGAAATCTTCCCATGATAAATTTAACTTGGTTCACTTGTAAACTTTCCTTTTTATACCCTTCACCAGGGTATTCTGTCTGAATTTGTTTGTATCACCCAAAAGGTAACGAGTTAGATCGGCTTAGAATCACTTTCTGAGTCGATTTACCAATGTCCGTCTGTCTGTCCATCTATTGTTGTAATCAAAGTCTAGGTCGCAATTATTTTCCGATCTCAACAAAAATTGGCACAAGTAAGTTTTATGGATCAAGGACGAACTCTATTTAATTTCAGATTTAGATATAGTCCCCATACAAATGTCGCTCCCGATTTGACTTATTCCGCTCTAGAAGCCAAACATTTTACCCGATTTTCTTCAAATTTGGCACAACTTCTTAAAATCCAACTATAAACACCTGTGGTGACAGCGAGTAAGATCGGTTCAGATTTAGATCAGAATTTTCCGCTCTAGAAAATCTGGTCTGAATTTTTCCGTATTTTACCCAATTTTCTTTAAATTTGGAAATAGCTAAAGTGAAATCGGGTCAGATCGGTTCAGATTTAGATATAGCTCCCATACAAAAGTAGCTCCGAATTTGACTTTTCCGATCGTTCGCGATATCACTTTTTTCTCCAAATTCAATTGCAATGGGGTAGAATGTGGAGGGTATCATATAGTTGGCCCCGCCCGACTTTAGCCTTTCCTTACTTGTTTTGTATCGTCACCATTTACTTGCGATCCACCCTATACAATGCGTTCATTTGGATTTAAACCCCTCCAACCCCACCAAACATGAGTTAATAAAAGACATTAGCATTCTTCCACATGTGAAATGATGACAAATTTCTTTGGTTATTTTTATTTAAATTACATAAAATTTATCATCAATTTCCCCCTGAAATCCTGGTTGGTGGCAGACGAATAGAGAAAAATAAATAATTAAATTTGTGACGCGAAATAGTGAGAAGCAGCTGGTAACTAGTAGTAGGGTTACAAGGAGCTTGTTGTACTTCGGATTTGTTCACAAGCAGTTCATTAATCATGTGCATTTTATTAAACAGTTTTTATTAAACAACATACAGTGAACTTAAGGAGTGAGAAGTTTGAAGATGTAAGTAAGTAAAATATATATTTTTTTATTGGCGTTAAATAACTCATGGAATAACACCAAATATTTTGTTTCATTACTAACGAAGAAAATAAATCCAATTTAAATGAATAGATGTAAAAAAAATATTTTTTATACCATGTCTGATTTCATAGAAAATATTTGTCATACATTAATACGGCACGATGTTGTGCTAGCTATTATTACAAAACAATACATTTTTCAAACAAAATCAACTTTTGTTCAAATTTCTTGCAACTTTTTCTAAACTTTCTTTGCCTTTATTTAACTATATCCGTGGGTCTTTTACGTATAAACATATTCGTATTCGTTAGAATGTAAGATATTAAAAAACTATTTTCTGATTTTTTTATTTTTTTTATGACAACAAAAAAAAATCGAAAAAATGGATACTGCTCTCAACATCTGTGGCCACTATACTTTAATCTATATATACAAAAGAGTTGCGGTAGTGACTGACTTATCATTGATCAGACCCCAGACCAAACGGCTGAAGCCACAGTCATGAAATTTTAGTTTGGGTAGTTCCCAAATATGACGTAGACGTCGACTCAGAAAGGGTTTTGCAAAATTCGTACTGGTACAAAAAGGAATAAACATCGAACCTTTGTCCTGACTAAACCTGGCAGTAGCTAGAAACATGAAATTCGGTGTGTTCCTTGCAATGACGATGCAGACGAGCTACAAATAGGGATTTTTTCGAAATTTGTACTTTTAAGCGTGGAAAGAGACAAAAATGGATAAAAATGGTACCAATTTAAGAATTGCAGCTATATTCGTACAAATCGGTATTTACGTTTCTCTGACGACGTAGACTTGCAACAGAAATGGATTTTTCGAAATTTGTACTTTAAAGCGGCGGGGAGGACAAAAAGGGATAAAAATGGTACCAACTAAAGTATTAAAGCCAGAATCGTGAAATTTGGTATATAAATTCATTTTACCATGTGGAAGCACAGTACAATTGGATTATTCGTAATGTATACTTCTTAGGGGCTGCGCGGGACAAAAAGTGATACAAATGATACCAATTTAATTATTGCAGCTGTAGTCGTTAAATTTGTTGTGAAAATTCCTCTGACTATGTGGACTTGCAAATAAATTATTTTTTTAAATTTGTACATTTAAGGGGTGAGCGAGACAAAAAGGGATATAAATTGTACCAACTAAAGTATTACACATAGAATCCTGAAATTTTGTATGTAAATTCGTCTGACCGTAGCAAAGTTGGATTTTTCGAAATTTTTACTTTTTAGTTAATGTGCGGGACAAAATGTGATAAAAATGGTACCAATATAAGTATTGCAGCTATAGTAGTGAAATTTAGTGTATAAATTCCTCTGACAATGTAGACTTGTACATAAATTAATTTTTTAAATTTGTACATTTAAGGGGTGAGCGGGACAAAAAGGGATACAAATGGTACCAACTATAGTTTTACAGCTTACAAATGATACCAATTTAATTATTAATATTAATTATTAATTATAATCCACTGACAATGTAGACTTGCACATAAATTATTTTTTTAAATGTGTACATATAAGGGGTGAGCGGCACAAAAATGGATAGAAATATCGTACAGCCCTGTAACGGAACGATGAGGGATAAACGTGTTACCGAATAAAGTATATGTTTTTAGGATAAGCAAAAACACAAGTTACATACATTGTGATTTTTCAAAATGTTTACTTTTTGGAAAGAAACATGAGATCGAGGATATAAAGGTTGTTGTTATACATACGAAGGGAGTTCAGCAAAAATAGTCCACATCGACAAGCGCACTCCTCTGACTGTGTATGAGTTCTAACTAATACGATGTTTTCAAATTACTATTTTAGATTTATCTATATCCACCATTAAATAAATACTATCCAAAAACAGAGACGGATAAAACTAACAACAAAACGTTTTCGCGTGCGAAGCAGCGGATGCTGCTATTAAACATATAAGCGGGTGTGAGTTATATTTCCAAAATGATAGAACATGGTACCTTCGATGAAAATTGAAATTTTAGTAAAAAATTATTCATACAAATTTTTGTAATATGGTTTTCGAGTTTAGAATGCCAAAATAATTCATTAAATATTATAAAGGGTGCTTTTTTAAAAGCTATATGAAAGTTTAAAAAAGACACATAAAATTCAGAAAAATGCATGAAATCTTTATTTGAATCGATAGTACGGTCCATATTATTTAATGTTTGAAGATTCTTTCATGCAAATGTTGACATTGACTGCGCCTCAAATGGTCCATCCGCTTAGTCCAATTTTGGCATTTCCACGTTTTTGAATAACAGAGGCCCAGTTGCTGCGAACGGCGTCGAATCGATAATTGATGGTCATAATTAACACTAGCCGATACAGCTGCGATATTTTCATCAGTTCGCACTCTACGTAAGCGTGTTGGTGGTTTAATGTCCAACAATGTAAATTTGGTGCGAAATTTAGTCACTATAGCCCGAATAGCCGCTTCAATGGGTCGATTAAACTGACCATAAAATGGAAGCGCGCGATGAACTTTCTTAACAGAGCACGCATTTTTATAATAAAATTCAATAATTTGCAAGCGTTGTTCGTTTGTAAGACGATTCATGGTTAAATTATAGACCAAACTGAATATGTTTAACAGTGAATCAAAACACGAAACGTGCGTCAGCTATTTAAACCAGTGTTGCGAAAATGATAATAGCTAAAAAATCACCCATTACATAGCCCTTCGGCAAAATTCGTGTTGCATAGTGTCATTGGCCTGTCTAATAATCGAACCGGGAACTTCGATCTTGTGTGTGTATTTACCAGTTTCTAACTCCCAGACTTGTATACCCTCCATCTTAGGCCATTCCGTTTGCAACACCTTGCAAAATTCATCGGAGACCCCATAAAGTATATAAATTCGTGGTAAAATTCTAAGACGATCTTTCCATGTTCGTCTGTCTGTTGAAAGCTCGCTAGCTTCAGAACGAAATGAACTGGGAGGTTCCAATTCTATTGGTTGCAGATCGGTTGGGATTGAAAGTTTAATAATTCTAATTCTTGTGAAAATTTCTGCTTGCTTTCACGCACACAAAAGTAAATAAAATATTTAGCTATTGAAATGGGGTACAAATAATAAAACAACAGCTAGAAACTTGAAATTTCGTGTGTACATTCCTTTCCGAAATTCGTACTTTAAGGGAATTTATCCATCTAAAAATCGTATCAACCAAATCGCTAGTGTTGAAATCATGAAATTCGGTGTATGCGATCATCTGACAGTGTAGGAATTTTGTGAAATTCGTAATTTTAGGCGGAAAAGGGGGAAAAGATACCATCAAAACTGCAGTTGGAATAGTGAAATTCGGTATGTATATTGCTCTGAGGATCAAAATGAGATAAAATTGTTACCAACCAAGCGGCTGTAGCTTGAATTATGAGATCAGTGTTTGCACACGAACTTTTAGGATCGAGATGGAAAAAGGGAACAAAACTTGTACCAAACAAACGACTGTAGCTAGAACCATGAAATTGGGTGTGTAATTCCAACTCGGACGCGAATCTTGACCGGTCTTCAATATTAGTAATTTTCGTATCATACAGTCATTTTGTCTGTATATTAAGTCAAGAAATTGGAAATCGACACTAGTGGAATCTCTTTTCCTAATATAATACCGCACTTGTATGTAATATGGACAGCCTCAAATATGTCGACAATACACGTGGTAGCGGGAATATGGTGGAGTTCGGCCCAACCAACCTTGGCTCGAGGAAGTTTTTCAAATTTTGCGAAATGGGGTTTACTCAACCAGTCATAACTTCTATTCTGTGAAAGATATTTTAGCATTTTTTTGAAGAAGCTTTGGTTTTTAAAAGGGATTGTTTTTCTCAGAAAATAACTACGCCTGTGTAAGAAATTTTAGTGATGACTTTTCTGTAGTTATTTTCTGAAAAAAAAAATGTTTTTTTTTTTCAAAAAAAAAAAAAAACAATTAATTTTTATCTCTTTTAATTTTCAAGAAATATATTTTTTAATTTTTATTTAATCGGTAAGACCTAGCAGCTGTCCCGAAAAACAATTTTTCTTCTGGAGGTTTCACAGTTCAAATCAAATTCTTAAAAATAATTTTGTCTTTCCTATTACCAAACAATTTTTATCCAAATACGCCAAGAAAAAATTAGAAAAATATAATATAGTATTTAAACAAATAGAGGCCGGTTTTGATGTTGAAAAGTCGCAGCGAAGCCACTTGAAAATACTTTTGACATGGTCGAAATCATGATCGTGGTAGTCTGCAGCCAAGAAATAAATGTCACCATGCCATTTGTAAATAAATTTGCACTCTATTAAATATAGATGCAAAATGGTCTTGATCCAGGACAATATCCCAGTTCAAATCAAAAAATAATTTTAATATATTCGGCATGAAATGAAAAAGGTAGAAATGCACAAGTACTTGTCCATTTTAGTCGATATATCAGAAGCTACTGAAAATCCTACTGTGAAATTTGCATAGAAATAAGCCAAGCAAACTCGTATGTATTTTTCTCATTAACATATTTTATACGGACTTTTAGAAAAAACTTTTGTAAAAGTACAATTTTTCATCGATTTTAACGTACCTTATTAATTTATTTATTTTATTTCGGTTTTCAAAATGAGTACATTTTTGTTAATTTTTAAGTAGTAGTCTTAGATGTCCCTTTTTAGCAAATGTGTGAGTTTTGAAGTGGTGCAATGATGGATCCTAACTTTTACGATTTTTTTTTTAAATATATTTTGCAAAATCAACCAAAATTTCGGTGAAAATCATAAGAATGATATTTTCTTTATTAGTTTAATAAGGTAGGAAAACAATAACCAATCCAAAAAAAACTAAATTTCGAAACAATACACTAATGTGGTAAAAAATCATAACAATAGGTATGGAATGAATCCGATTATAATTAATTGGAAACACAAACGAAAACAATCGGAAATTTGAACATTAATATTTTCTTTTAATGTATCCATAAAAATAATATATCGTTTTCGGGATTAGGACACCTTTGCGAAACTAGATTTATTTATAATTTTGTTCTGTATTTTCACTTTTCGTTGGAAATTTTTGCAATATTTTTACTATTTCGCCAAACAGATATAAGCGAGCAAACCTAAGAAAGTATCAATTCTAGGAAATCTCTATGTGTGACAAAAGAAAAACTAAGTTTATTTCAAAAGATTTCTACTTAAAATAATCGTGATCCGGCGATTCTTGAAACAATATCCCAAAAATTTATAAACTTTAATTTCGATACTCAATTTCTATTCACAATTTCATACGATTTTGTTTTTCGTAGACGTACTTTACACTGTGTGATCCGTCAAAAGTACTAAATAGCTTTTTCGATACTGCAATAAATTTAATAAAAAAACGAAATCAACTTACAAGATTTTATTTCATTCTTCGTCGTGCTTGTTTTTTTTTTTTCAAATAAATTCTCCGAGAAAATGAACAAAAAGACAACATATTTATTCTTTGCTTGGTTTTGATGAAAACATCAACTCAAGTGTATTGCAAAGAAATGCTCGTGCTTTATAGATATGAACATAAGACTAAGCAGGATGTGCAGCAGAAAAAAGGAGAAAAGGATGACAACGACAATTGCATGCCCGTCACCACCATCTCCAGCTGTAGCAGCACGGCAAGAGCAACAGCAATAAACACAAATTGACAACACAGATTTGAAGCAGCAAAAAATCTAGAACGGAAAGTAGAGGAGTATGTGGCTGGGAAAAAATGCGAAGTACTTGCACAGTGACATAAACATAGTAATACATACATATGGTGTATCAAACACACACACGCACAAACTCACTGTCGGGTACACGATATTTCAACTTCCTTATTTCATATCCTCTAAAGTTGAAAAAAAACTACTACTACTGTTGCTGCTGCAAAATTTGCTGCGGAAGTTTATTCAAAAGACCTAAATGACAAACGCATGTAAAAGGGAGATGTTTCCTTCCTATATTCGAGTTAGGACCAGTACAGGTACCTGCCTACCAGCTACTAGGACTAGGACTTGTCCGGGAACGGTTAAATTGTCCTTAAATTTGAAATATTACGTTAGATATAGTTATGCTGGATAAATTATATGGCCTATGGAATTTTTTTCTATATACAACTTTACTAACTTTGAAATATCAAAATATTATTAATAATTTGAGAGATATACCGGATGATGAGTTGAAATGGATCTTCAAGAGTTTGCACATCAATAACTTTTGATATCAACATACAAACGACACTAAAACTCCTCTATTATATTGTTTCATAATTTCAGCTGTATTTGTCGTTTGGGATTAAAAAGGATAAACATTTTTCAAAAACTTTTGGTGAGACCCTGGCACTCGTACGTCTACGTTTGTACAGTACAAACGATGGTACTCATGCACAATCAGTAGTTTACAAGACAAATACAAACATTAGGGTTCGTTACTTTTCGGTGTTTTCTTTTGCTCAAATACTACGTGTTAGCCAGTGCAAGGAATGTACACACCGAATTTTAGGATTCTAGCTGCAGCCATTTGCTTGGTATGAATTGTATCCCTTTTAGCTGTTCTCTTAAAAAAAATTCTTTATATTGTACGTTTACGCCGCAAGAACGAATTACGCACCGAATTTTATGATTCGTGCTACAGCCATTTGGTCGATACGAGTTTTATCCCTTTTTACCCCAAAAGTACGAATATCGCCACGTTTTATAAATAAATAAATATAAAAATAAACAAATAAAAAAGCGGTAAGTTCGGGCGGGCCGAACTTTATATACCATACACCATGAATTGCATGCCACAGAGGCTTTTGATTTTCGTAACATTACAGGAAAGTGTTAAGTTTTCTAATATAGTCAAACCCATACAAAGAACACACGTAAGGAAAGGCTAAAGTCGGGCGGGGCCTATATAATACCCTACACCACTCCCTGCGTAAGTACCTCGCTTTTATTACTAAACCCAGGTATTTCATTTCAGTTACTATAAATTCATCTTTAGTCATATTTAACATATATGGTTAATAATATGGTAATTGATCCACTTATCCGAAAGACAAATACAAATTATACAGTAGTAATAGTATGAATCGGACCGACATTTCAAAAGGGGCCTATAACAACATTTTGGGCCTGGTCCAAAACATGGGCCTATATATTTCTCATTTACGGTAGGTATTCCTTGTTGAAAAATATCATGATCTGCAAAATTTGATGAAGATACGATGTAAGATGTAGTTTCTAGAGCTGTAATAGATCAGATTGGGCCCCATTTGCCTTATACCAAAGTATGGACGTATGGGCATCTCCCAAATAAGTAAGGAAAGGCTAAAGACGGAGGACTTTCTAGGATTTTTGCATCATGTAAATGTATGTGTTTGACAAAAAAATTTAAATCGGAAAGGACATTTGTATGGGGGAGCGATGTGACCCCCTTTCACCATGAATATTTATTGGTGAAATATAAGATGTAAAGTTTGGCCAAAATCGGATAATCATTCCGGAGCAACATTTGTATGAGGGCTATATCTAAATCTGAACCGATATTACCCATTTTCACTATAGGTGTTTCTAGTTCGAATATAAGATGTTGTACCAAATTTAAAGAAAATCTAGAGCGGAAAAAGTCAATCGGGAGCGACATTTGTATGGGGGCTATATCTAAATCTGAACCGATCTTACCCAAATTCCGCATAGGTGTTTCTAGTTCGATTATAAGATGCTGTGCCAAAATAAAAAAAAATCGGTTACAAGATGTGGATTTTAGAGAGGAAAAGTGAAATAGGGAGCGACATTTGTATAGGGGCTATATCTAAATCTAAACCGATCTTACCAAATTCTCCATAGGTGTTTCTAGTTGGATTATTTGGATACTAAGATGTCGTGACAAATTTAAAGAAAATCAGGAACAATATGTGGATTTTAGAGCGGAAAAAGTCAAATCGGGAGCGACATTTGTATGGGGGCTATATCTAAATCTGAACCGATCTTACCCATTTTCACTATATGTGTTTTTATTTCTATTATAAGATGTTGTTCCACATTTACAGAAAATCGGGTAAAATATGTGGTTTCTAAAGCGGAAAAAGTCAAATCGGGAGCGACATTTGTATCTGTTAAAATGTGTGGATTCTAGAGCGGAAAAATTCAAATTGGGAGCGAAATTTGTATGGAAGCTATATATAAATCTGAACCGATCTAACATATTTTTACCACAGGCGTTTCTTCAAATTAAATAGCGTTTGACCTTGTCCCGAAAAACTTCGTTGTGCAAAGTTTCGTTTGGTTCTGGCTACAATTGCGACATATATCGTGATTACAACAATAGATGGACAGACGGACATTGCTAAATCGACTCAGAAAGTGATTTTAAGCCGATCGGTATAATTAACAATGGGTCTATCTCCCTTCCTTTTGGGTGTTACAAACAAATGCACAAAGACAGAATACTCTCGTGGAGTGTATAAACATGCTCAAATACCCTAAAACATTAGGTGTGTTGTGGGTATTTTCAGTCATTGTGATGGAACAATTCTTCCATTTGAACCGATTTCGCCCAATTGCAATCCCAACTGATCTACGACTATAGGACGCGTTGTTGGAAAATTTGGACGCCCTTAGATATCAGCGTGTTTTCAACAGACCGACATGGCTAGATCGCCTTAGAATTTTATGACAAGAATACTTTCAAGGGCCCCAGGTCGATATTTCAAGGTGTTGCAAACGGAATGACAAACTTAGTATACCTCCATCATGTGGTATAAGAAATTAAAAATGATTTTACACGTCTATAGAGTCAGGAGAATATAGACACCAAATTTAATGATTCTAGCTGCAGTCATTTGGTACCAAAGGTATCCCTTTTTCCACATTTGACCACTTAAAAATACAAATCACTAAAAAATGTAAGTGCATTTGCGATTTGATTGATATACACACCAAATTCCAATTGTACCATTTGTATCCCTTTTTATCCCATTTCACCCACATAAAGGTATGGATCACATCCACGCTATGAAAGGATTTGACAGATATCAAGTATATACAATACAGAAATCTTTGAAAAAATTGCTTAAATATAATATTGTTGTTGGGGGTATTTTCTGTCCATGTTAGGAAACATTTTTTCCCTCTGGACCGATTTCTTCCATTTTCAATCTCAATCGATCTACAACTATTCGACGTATCCTTATACGTCTTAGCTCCTTGTGTTTTAAACAGACGGATGATGCTGAATATACATTATAGGGTCTCAGGTTGATATTTCAAAGTGTCACAAATGGAATGACAAACTTGGGAATATATCTCACCCTATGGGTACAAAAACACACCATTTTTGTCATGATTCACTTTGGTGTATTCAATTTTGCCACATCCGATTGCATATTTAAAAAAAAAGTCTTAAAAACTTACCCTAATATACATACATACTTATAAATGTATAGCCTCACGCAAGTCGACGTATGTTTGTGCAAAGATATTTCCTGACTCACACACTTGCATACAATATTCAATTTAAAATTCATAACAGAAGTCATACAGAACAAATGAAATAAATTCCCAATATAAGTGTGCGAGTGTGTCCCTTTGCGTATATCTGTCTGTATATGCATGTGTGCTCGTAAGTGAATGCATGCATGTACACATGCGTGAGTGTACTTGATTTTTCCAGCAACTTCCGTTTCCGTTTATCTTATATTTTTATCAATTTATTTTTAATTTATATGACATTTTTTGTGATCTTCTCTCTCCCACCATCCTTCCTTCCATCTTGAATATCTGATGTTATCTTTATTTTCTGTTTAAATTTGCATGGCTTTTCACATTCGAGTTTTTAATCTGTCGTGGATCTGATACTTTTTGGGGATTGTTTGCTAAATAACAGTTGAAGTGGGGTCTTTGCTTTATGATAGTGATGTGGAATGGCTATCAAGTTGCTGTTACTACTGATGATGATGTTGTCCCGTGTGAAATATTGTACAAAAAAATTTTCCGCAAAATATTAACTTGAATTTTCAAAATTGCAAAATTTATAAAACAAATTTGTTCTTCTTCCCTTTATTAGGCTTAGTAGGGACATTGGCGTTTTATTGGAAACCGGAATGAACGTTTCTTTGCTTACTTGGATGGCACATTTTCATGCGCTCACAGATTTAGGTATATTTCTATTTTTCATGCAACAACGATTTGACGTTTTTTTGCATTCCATTTTTTCTAAGTTTTGTATGTTTTCGAATCTTTTTTGCCAGTTTTTAGTTATGCCAACTCACACGCATAAATACACAAATCAAACGAATCAAATAAACCACATCCTCATACACTCGCTCCGGCAACAGCACGTTCATAACTATGCTAGTACGCGGTCGAAGTGGCCAGTTAGGTAAAATTCTGAATTCTTTTCAGATGCAGCCTGTAAAATCGAAGCATTGCGTTGGTCGACTTCACGTGGAAGTACAATATTTTTTGCAAATTAGTATAATTTTGAATTAAAATTAACTAATTAATTCAAAGATCACACTCAATTTTAAGGCGAGGTTGCATCCATTTTTATACAAACAATACGAATTTCGAAAATCCATTATTTAACGATTAACAAGTAAGGAAAGGCCACAGTCGGGCGTGGCCGACTATATGATACACTCCACTTTCTATCCGAATACAATTCAACTCGGTAAAAAAGTGGAAACGGATAGAATATTTGTATGTTTCCTAATCATAGGCTAATATGACCTGGTCCAATTTGTCAAATCAAAAAGAATATTTGTATCGGGGATATATCCAAACATGGATTAAAGTGACTAACTTTCACAATAAGTTATTCCAGTTCAAATATATTGTGTTAAGCTCACTTTTAAGAAATTCGGTGAAAATTCGTGTTTTCCGTGGCGGAAAAAGTCTATACGGGAGCTACATGTAAATCTGAACCGATCTGACCCATTTTCTCCATGGGTGTTTCTAGTTCAAATATAAGATATTTTGAAAGATTTGAAGAGGATCTGTTAAAATATGTGGTTTCTAGAGCAGAAAAAGTCAAATCGGGAGCGAAATTTATATGGAAGCTATATATAAATCTGAACCGATCTAATACATTTTTACCACGGGTGTTTCTAGTTGAAATGTAAGATGTTTTGCCAATTTTGAAGAAAATATTTTGTAATATGTGGTTTCTAGAGCAAAAAAATCAAATCAGGAGCGAAGTTCTAATGGGAGCTATATATAAATCTGAACCGATCTGACCTATTTTCACCATAAATGTTCCTAGTATAAATATAAAATGCTTTGCCATATCTGAAGACAATTCGATGCAATATGTGGATTCTGGAGTGGAAAAAGTCAAATCGGGAGCGAAATTTGTATGGGAGCTATATATAAACCTGAACCGATTTAATACATTTTTACCAAGGGTGTTTCTAGTTGAAATATAAGATGTTTTGCCAATTTTGAAGAAAATCTGTTTTAATATGTGGTATCTGTGAAAATCGTATGGGGCTGTATCTAAATCTGAACCGATTTTCTTCAAATTAAATAACGTCCCGAAAAACTTCGTTGTGAAAAGTTTCATTTTGTTCTGTCTACAATTGCGACCTGTATCGAGATTCAAGAATAGATGGACAGACAGGCAGACGGACATTGCTAAATCGATTCAAAAAGTGATTCTAAGTCGATCGGTATAATTAACAATGGGTCTATCTCCCTTCCTTTTGGGTGTTACAAACAAATGCACAATACTCTCGTGGAGTGTATAAAAATACAGCCATTTGCTTGGTACCAAATTGTACTGGCGTTTTGTACCAACTTTATCCCTTTTCGTCCCGTTTTCTCTATATAAGTAAAAAATTAAAAATTCTCAATTTTCTTTTTATTGCGCCTCTACACAGTCAGAGAAATGTACACACCGAAATTTATAAGTCTAGCTGCAGCCATTTGATCGGTGCAAATTTTGTGCCCTTTGTCCATTTTGACCCTAAAAGAACACAACCCTAAGTGCACACAGCCAGAAGTATAGTATACACCGATTTCCATTATTCTATCAGCAGCCGTTTTATGGTACCATTTTTATCCCCGTTTTCTCCCTAAAAGTATTTTTTTAGAAATTTTTGCAAGTCTGTACTGGAATGTACACACCGAATTGTATGATTATAGCTGCAGCTATTTGTCGATGCGAAGTTTATCCCCTTGTGCCCATTTGGACACTAAAAGTACCAATATCACAAAATCGCTTTACTTTTAAAGTCTGCGAAGTATACACCGATTTTCATCCGTTTCTAGCCGCAGCCGTATGATTTGTACCATTTGTGTCTCTTTTCTCTCTTTTTTCCCCATAAAAGTAAAATTTTTGAAAATGTCTATTTTGCCCGTCGCATTGTGGGGCCTTTTGCATTTTTTCGTTGCAAAATTCGTAACTTCTGACCTAGAGAACATAATAACAAAATTAAAATTTTGTTGTAAAGAAGACATCTTATACTTACTGGGAGCTTTAAAATCAGACGTCGAATATGGGGTTTATTTCTTCTCAAACATTATATTTCGATTTACATACCCGCCAAGATCAAAATGAGCTTCATCTGAAAAGATGATTTTTTCGGCAAAATCGGTATCTTCTGTAAGTCGATCGCAGGCCCACTTAGCGAAGCGAAAATGCATTGGACGGTCAGTTGGCTTCAACTCCTGAACCAATTGGACTTTGTATGGCGTCATACAAAGGTTTTTATGCAAAATTCGTCTCAATGATGTCTCCGAAATGTTCAATTGTTGAGAAAGACGGTGAATTGATGTTGATGGCGCTTCGCGCACACTCTCTGCCACAGCAGCAATATTCTCGGGTCTACTGTTTTTGGCTTTTCATGCTTTGGTTTATCGATGAGGATGCCAATTTCTTTAACTTTTTTCACAAGATAACGAACATACGGAGCTGACGGTGCTTCTCTTCTTCCAAAATCCGTACGCCATGATTTTCAAAGTAATGTCGCAATATTTCCCAGCGTTGTTCAAGCGTATACACAACCATATTCGTTCAGCGGCAGGATAAAACTAATTATCTGTCAAATCAGACATGAGATAAGTGTTACCATTCACGAAATAAGCACAAGTTGACAAAAAAAACGTTAGATGGCGGACCCTTTATATTGTTTTTTTTACTACCGCAAATTTTGGGTAACTAAGCCTTGCATACATTCATTTTTTGTTTCGGTCCATTTAATCTAATATACCTTTCAAAAGACAACAACGTAAATATTGGATAGATAGTTTGTCTGTAACTCCATTGCGAATTTTACAATATTTTTCACTTTCTGAGGCTCTATAAACCTCAATTTTAGTCCTATTTTGAATCGTTTTTCGGATTTTTGATCGATAAGGTGTTATTAGTTTTAACAAAAGTTTTTATCAATATTTTGACTTTTGTCGCTGATTCCGGACAAAGGCCCCACAGTGCGTCAGCACGGCCAGAGGAATGTACATACTGAAATTTATGATTCTAGCTGCAACCATTTAGTACCAATTTTATCCCTTTATTTTAATAGGCTGTTTCCACTACGGTCGCTTCCACGTCCGCGTCAACGATTTATCGAAAATTTTTAATGGTGTTTCCATTGTGTTTTGCGTCCACGTTTGCGTTCAAACAGCTGTTTACGTTTATTTGTTTTTTTTTTTTGCGATGCGAAAAGTTTAATATTTTTTTGTTGTGACATTATCATGGAGTTAAATGATATTATTTTGCTAACCGCAGTGGAAAATGAGGATCAAATGGTATTGCGCCTAATGGAAATGTGCAGTAGCAGCAGCGCTGCAAATTTTTTGTACAATGCACGAAGCATCTGGTCATTTGTAAGTGAGGAAAAATATATTTTGTTTTCAAGTTAATCTTCTTAACTTTTATTTAATAGGAACGTTATGGTACCTTTTGGGAGAGAGACGTGCCTCTGAATTCGGACGAGATGTTCAAAGAAAGTTTCCGTGTGGAGAGGAGTGTGTTTAACTTTTTGGTACAACGCCTGCCTGCACTGACCAAGAAGGACACCTCGTTTCGGCTCGCTATCCCTTTAGAAAAGCGGATCGCTGTGTCCCTTTACACACTTGGCTCCTCAGCGGAATACCGAACAGTTGGAAGGCTATTTGGTATTTCAAAATCGATGGTGTGCAAAATACTGCATGAATTCTGCAATGAAGTCATCGTCCAGCTAGCACCTGAGTATCTGCCAGCAGACTTCCTATCAGATGAGAAGGTAAAGGAGTGCGTGGAAGGATTTCAGAAGCTTGGATTTCCGCAGTGTTTTGGAGCAATGGGTAAAACAAATTTTGATGCATTGCTATATTACGAATTACAATTTGTGTAAATTTATTGCAGATGGGTGCCACATAGAAGTGCAACCTAAAGCAGAAGAAGCAGTTGATTACCACAACTATAAAGGGTGGAACTCAACAGTGCTTTTTGCTTTGGTTGACCACCGGTAAGTGATCGTTTATTTACTACGTTTACAATAGCATTAAAAGCGTTTTTATCGTAGATACAGATTAATGTATATCAACGTCGGGTGCCCAGGGCGTTGCCACGACTCGCAAATATATACGGGGAGCAGGCTCTAGTCCATGTTAGAAGAAACACCGCTGTTCAGGGAGAATGCAAGAACTCTGTGTGGCACTGAAGTACCAGTGGTTGTGTTGGGAGATTCAGCTTTTAAATTCTCCACAACCGTAATGAAGCCTTATCCGTTTTCCATTCAGCATACGGAAGAGGAGAGTGCTTTCAATTTCAATTTATCCAAAGCACGGCGAGTAGTGGAGAATGCCTTTGGCCATTTGAAGGCCCGCTTCCGACGTATTGGAAAAGGTTTAGATAATAATATATCTAAAACTTCAAATATAATTGCATGTTGTTGCATCCTGCATAATTTCCTGAATGAAAATGACAGTCACATGAATGCAAAATGGGAAACAGATCGAGCAGAAGAGAGGCAGCAACCTACATATACTACATACCTGGGAAATCATGACGAGCAAGCTCAGGCTATACGACTTGCACTTGGAACTTACTTTGTCAGCCGATAAAAATAAATTATTTAGGCCCATATTCATAAAAATTTAAAGTAGCTTTGAAATCCAAATTTGCTTTGAAAAAACATACTTTAAACCTTTTGTAAATTTTTATGAATATGGGGGTTAGTTTTCAAAAAATAAACATAAAATAAAATTCATTTATTAATTGCTATGCAATTTACATACTTATTATTATTGTCTTACTTTTACTTTAATTATCAGCCTTTTTTGTTTACAAATTTATCCAGATTTGTTAAGACTAGTTTGATAAATTTTTAAATTTAATAATAACACTTATTTATTATTGTTCTTTTCTAAGGCTTGAAACACTTTTTCGTGGAATAATTTCATTTCTTCAGTCATCTCATTAAGAGCTTCCAGCTTTCTCTCCTCAATCTCCAGCAGTCTCTCAAGTTTGTCGACCCGTCTTCTTTTTCCTTGCGATGTGGAAGCTTCGCCGCGGGAGTCTTCCGAACTCTCCACATCAATGCAGCCAGAGGTGTGAAGAGGCGTAAAATCTGAAATGAATATAGATGTTTGTACACATGTCTTACCTTTTTTAGTTTAGATTACCTGTTGATGGCCTTCGATGTAGCCAATATTTTGTTAACACGTTCAAAGTGCTCCCAAGTAGATGGCGCGCCACCTGATGGCCCAACTAGTGCCTGCTCCTTTCTGCAATGAACGTGTACACAATCGATTTAATTCCCAATAAAATATAGGTATATAATATATATTTCAAAAATTACCTGTATTTCTTTGTTAAATTGTCAAGTTTATTTTTAATCTCAGCGCCAGTCACTCCCAACTTCTCCCCCATCTCTTTGTGTATGTGGGTGTTCTTACGAGCACCCCTCAGGCCATCAATATTCTCCTCCCACAGATCCAACAGATATAAAGTTAAGACTGCTGTCCATTCAGTCTTTTTGAAATCTAAAATAATTGAAAAATTAAAATTGTTTTAAACAAAAGCAAAAATATTAACTTACCTCCTGTTTTTTGCATTTTGGCTGTGGCTGTTTATGCTGATAAACAGCTGTTTTAATAGGGATGTGCAATTTGCGGTGTTGCCAATAATAGGTATGGGTGGGTTTCGATTGCAAAAATAATCGAATTTATAGTAAACGAGACTTATCGGAAAACGCGTCCAATATGAACGCGACTTTTTCCCATACCTAACTGCCTATGATTTTTCTATAGGCTTTAACGCGCGTTCATTGATTATTGGACGCGGACGTGGAAGCAACCTTAGTGGAAACACCCTATAAGTATGTAAAGATTTGTGAGATGTACACACCAAATTTCATGTTACTAGTAATTGTAGTTTGTTCTCACTAAATCCATTTTTTAATAACAGTTGTCATACAGGGATGTTGGGTTAAATCTTTTTTTCCAAGGTCCACGATATTGTTTTTCAAAACAACTTCACACGCCTTGTAAGACAAAATAATATTACGCAGGTTTTTCAGTTCTTTCGTTAAATTAAAAAATGCTTGAAATAAATTACCAATAACAAATTATGTTATAGTTTTCTTTATATAAAGATTACACTTTCAACTTCTTAATCCTTTATGTTGTTATTTTTTCGATAGAAAACTAAATGCTCACATTTTTCCCTGCCGCCCTCGCTAGAGTATATTTTTAAATTCAAACAAACAAATCCGCTTCAGAAAAACCCGGCTGCCGCAACATCAACATCAAAATCCACATCCGTTTCCTGTAGTTCAATGCTTCATAATACACATACATGCATACATACATGCATAACAGAACTGCGTTGCTGCTGTTGATATATTAACTTTCTAGCTTGGATGCGGCATGTATGACGTTGTGTACGAGTGTGCAATCCAATGCAGTTTTGCACTAGTATGCATTTTATTATCGGCACTCATCACGCACAGTGAGCAACGCCAGCGACAACGACAAAAACGTCGACACCATCACCACATCATCATCATCAACACTGCCAGCAGCTGGCAGTATATCGCCCACAACAAATCTTCTAATAGAAAAATAGAAAAATCACCAGCAACTAATAGAGCGAGGGCAGCTCAGCAGTACCCCTAACCCCACCCGCTGTGGAAAATAAATTTCTGGCAAAATCCCCTCACCAACTAAACCAACAAACAAATAGCCCTCGATAAAGTTTTTCCCACATTTTTTCTGAAATATCAACAGTAGACAACAGCGCTAGAGCGGGGAAAGGAGGCAGTACAGTAGGGGAATATAACGATTGTTGGAGAAATATTTGAAAATATTCAGACAAATATTCTTAGAAGAAACTTCGGAGCCTAGACTGATTTCCAACTAACATTTTCCCTGGGTTTATAATTATGAAAAGAGGATTTTGTAAAATAATTTTAATTGTACAGAATATTGAATTATTAAAAATGAAAATCGCCAACAAAAATTGTGTTATTTTTCATATGTATTTTTCATAGTATTTAAGCAAGTTTTATCAATATGTCTGCTTATAGTTACTTAATATTTGTTATGCGTGTTCTCTTTCAACAGAAACGTGCACCATAAAGTGATTCTCAAAAGGGGCAAAAAGGGATAAAAAGCATACTTTTAGGGGGTAAAATTGGAAAGGGGGATAAAACTAGTACCACCCAAATGGCCGCAGCTAGAATCATAAATTTCGGTGTATACATTCCTCTGTTAGCGTAGCCACGAAAAATAAAAAAAGGTTTTTCCAAATCCGTGCTTTCAAGGGATACAATGGGAACAGAGGGATACAAAAGGTTCCAACTAAACGGCTACAGCTAGAATGACACGTAAAATAAAAAGAGATTTCGCAAGCCATTCTTTTAAGGGGTAAGACAAGTAAAATAAAAACAAGTAAAAACGACGTTAAGTTCGGCCGGGCCTCCACCATGGATTGCATTCCACAGAGGCTGTCCATTTTCGTAGAAGTGCAGTAATATTACAGGAAAATATATTTTTTTTAGCATAGCCAAAGCAAATTAAATATTAAAAAAATAATTTTAAAAATAAATATAATATTTGTATTATTTCAAACCACGCTTACAAGGCCAGGTTACCAATACGTTAACACTATATATCGAAATAATAGTTCAATTCAATTAAAAAATAAATATTTTTATATTTATGTCTTCAAAAAAGCTTTAATATCATAAATATTGGTAGATAGTGGGTGCTACAGTTGGGCGTGTTTCCATTCTAAATTAATTCCAAAAGTATAAATTTTGAAAATCTATTGTCTCACGTACATAGTGCAAAATAACCTAACTTCATGATTCAACCAATTTTTGCCGTAAAAATTTCGAAAAACTTTTTGATTTGCGTGTCTATGCAGTCAGAGGAATACATACACCGAATTCCATGATTCTAGCTGCTGCCATTTGGTTGGTACCATTTTTATCTCCTTTTTCAATTGTTACCTCCTCAAGAGTTTGACTATCTAAAATCTCGTTATTTTACGTGTCTACGCAGCTAGAGGGATGTACATACCGAATTTCATCATTCTAGCTGTATTCGTTTAGTTGGTACTATTTTAATCCCTCTGCACCCATTGTATACCTTGACAGTTTTTTTCGTGTCTACGCAGTCAGAGGAATGTATACTCCGACTTTCATGACTCTAGCTGCGGTCATTTGGTTGGTACTATTTTTATCCCTTTTTTCCATTTTAACCCCAAAATGTACTAATTTCGAAAAATCCATTTATGTTACGTGTCTACGAAACCAGAGCAATGTCTACACCGAATTTCATTATTCTAAGTGCAGCCATTTGGTTGGTACCATTTTTATCCCTCTGTTCCCATTTTATCCCTTAAAAGTACAAATTTGAAAAAAAATACTTTTATATTATGTATCTACTAAATTAGAGGAATATACACACCGAATTTCGTTTTTCTAGCTGTTGTCGTTTTATAGGTACCATTTTTATCCATTTCTGCCCCATTTCAGCCTCTACGATAAAAATCACTCTATGGAGCACGTGTTTGTTATAGCGGGAATGCGAATACCCAATATGAAGTAAGTACAGGCAGAGTCACGTCGATATTTCAAGGTGTTACAAACGGAATGACAAAGATAGTATAGCCTCATTTTTGAGGAAAATTTTTACACTATATAGCAATTTTTACGGAGAAAAGCGTCAAAACTGGTAGCAAGTATTATTTCGATTTAGATATATTATAAACATATTGGTAGCCTTGCTTTACATGAAATAGTCGAGCTAGACCCACCTTTAAGAATACGGATAGGCTTAGAATCACCAGCTGAGTTGATTTAGCGGCGTCTGTCTGTCCGTCCGTCTGCTGTCCATCTATTTCCATATTTTGGTATAACCTCCAGTCAAATTGGGCTCTACTACAGCTCTATTACGAAAAACTGCATCTAACATTGGATCTTGTTCAAATATTGCAGTTCATGATATATTTCATCTAGGAATACCTACCGTGAATGAGAACTATATAGGCCCATGTTGTGGCACAGGCCACAAGTGTTGTTATAGGCCCCTTTCAAATGTCGGTCCCATTCATCCGCTGTATAATCTGTATTTGTCATTGGATCTTGATCAATTTTACCACATCATGTTATATTTACTTTACTCGGAATATCTGCCGGAAAATTGGATCTATTACCATATTATTTACTGTATTTGTTAGTGTATAATTTATATGAAATTTTTTGTTTGGCCACATTAACACATTTAGGTCAAATCGACAGTATCTGTGGAATGTAATCCATGGTGGAGGGTATGTAAGGTTCGGCCCAGCCGATCATAATTCTTATTTTACGTGTTTCATAAAGAAACAAGTAAGGAAAGGCTAAAGTCGGGCGGGGCCGACTACTACACTCCACTTTCTATCCGAATACAATTCAATTTGGTAAAAAAAGTGAAAACGGGAAGAATTTTTGTATGTTTCCTAATCATAGGCTAATATGACCTGACATAAGTGGTCAAATCGAGAAGAATATTTGTATCGGGACTATATCCAAATATGGAATAAAGTGACTAACTTTCAAAATAAGTTCTTCCAGTTCAAATATAACATGTTGTGCTCACTTCAAAGAAATTCGGTGAAAATTCGTGGTTTCTGGGGCGGAAAAAGTCTATCTGGGAGCGAAATTTGTATTGGATCTATATGTAAATCTGAACCGATCTGACCCATTTTCACCAATATATCTTATATTTCTAGTTGAAATATAATATATTTTGAAAATGATCTGTTAAAATATGTGGTTTAAAGAGTGGAAAAATTGAAATCGGGAGTGAAATTTGTGTGGCTGCTATATATAAATCAGAACCGATCTGGCCCATTTTTAGCACAGGTGTTTCTAGTTGAACTATAAGATGTTTTGCCAATTTTGAAGAAAATCTGTTAAAATATGTGGTATCTAGAGTGAAAAGAGTCAAATCGGGAGTGAAATTCGTATGGGGGCTATATCTAAATCTACACCGATTTTCTTCAAATTAAATAGCGTTCGTTCATAACCCGAAAAACTCCGTTGTGCAAAGTTTAATTTGGTTCTGTCTACATTTGCGACCTGTATCGTGATTACAAGAATAGATGGACGGACAGACTGCTAAATCGATTCAAAAAGGGATTCTAAGTCGATCGATATAATTAACAATGGGTCTATCTCCCTTCCTTTTGGGTGTTACAAACAAATGCACAAAGACATAATACTCTCGTGGAGTGTATAAAAATTACACAATTTACAAATATGAAATTTTATCCAACAATTATGGAAAAATACACATTGTTTGATTATTTTCATATGAAATACTAGCATTACCCGCTGCTTCGCACGCGAAAAAGCCAGTCTTACTTCGCTTCTACATGGTCAGAGGAATTTACATATCAAATTTCACGATTCTAGAAATTCTAAAATTTTTATACCTTTTTATCATGTTATAAGTAAAAAATTTCGTAAAATCCATTTAGTTTGCGCTTCTACGTTGTCAGAGGTATTTGCACACCAAATTTCACGACTATAAGTTCAATGCTTAAATTTCCCCAAAGTACAAATTTCGAAGAATCCCAATTTGTAGTTCTGCATGGTCAGTGCAAGGAATACACCGAATTTCATGTTTCTAGGGAACTACCCTGATTTCATAATCCTGGCTTTAGCCGTTTGGTCTGGCGCTTAATATTACCTGCCAGAACATCGCAAAGTTTTCCTGTGTTTGCTTGGAATTACGTTCATAAAATATGCATTTAATTTTAAAAAATTTCTATGTTATTTCTAAGAAATAATTTTCTCAATTTCTAAGAAATCTACTCTTCCTTGAATATATTAAGCTTATTTGAGAACTGTGTGAGATTTCTAACTTGCAATATATTCGTTCATCATCTGAAAACTCGTAATGAAATAGCTGATGAATGATTCCTTTTTTTGTAAAACTCCTTCAGTGTGCCGCATTTGTAAGCGATACGAACATATACTGAAGAGTTTGTCTACAAATTCGCTTAAACTGTGATTGTTCAAAACATTTTCCCCACTCATCCTTTTGAACAAGCAAAGCTTAGATAACTTTAACTTTTTTCCTCGTTCGTAGTTCGGCTCTCCGATTGAATGCATCTGCATTTGCATCTGCATATTTCAACAGGGAACGAGACCAAAAAAATCTGTATAAAATAAATAAAAGTTTTTGATGACTCTGGTGTGTAAAAAACCGACAGTGGAATGTATGAGTGTTCGTAGCTAAACTATAGACGGCACTGTCAACTTCTGAGTTGTGTATGTGCTCGACGATAAAATAATTAAAATGTTAAATCAGGGGATAGGGTTTCAGCGTTGTTCACATTGATAATAGTGGCTACTTGTGAAGGGCTGTACATGGTTTAAATGTGTATGTTGGAAAAAATTGAAGACTATGCTCCACAAAATATATCAAGCCAAAAAGCAAAGATTTTAAAGTTTCGAAAAATAAGGAAAAAATATATTTTAAAAACTGTATATAGAAGTAGAGAGTGTTTTAGGTTATCATATACAAAATATACAGTATTAAAATATCTACATAATTTACAAGACTCTTAGCATGCCCCAAATTCCATCAGAAGCCATTTTCGATTTGAGCTAAATCCTATGTTCAAAACAGTAGCTGGATGCATTGAAGACAACTTTTTCAGAAAGCCTATTCATGAATGGCAAGTACATAGAAACAACACTTTCCTAAATGTCACAAACCCACCGAACCAATTTACATAACCGTCTTTTGTGGTCAGTAACCACTTTAAATCGTAGTGGGCATCCTACGGGGGACGGAAATTGAAAGAGTTGTAGAAGTGTTGAAATAAGTTGTGTTGGTTATTTAATTGACTGCAAGTGAATTGTTGGCTTTTTGTGCGAATGTAAATGTGCACGAAATGATATCCTCGACACAATGCCAGCAACTATTTGAATTTACCCAAAGTAAGCAAAGTTATGGACAGTTTAGATGTTATGACAAAAGTTGTACTGCATTTGCTGTACTGATGTTGGGTTTTTTCCCTTTTGTCGTCAGACATTGGACATTGTTACACGAACAATAATGAATGTGTAAATAGTTGAAGTCCATAAGGCAACATTGTTAATATTTTAATTCGGTACGATTCCGATACTCAGTATCAGCAGTAAGAATAACAAATGTTAGAGGAGGATTTAGCGTTCAAAATTGTTCTATCAAGTTTACTCCGACTATCGAAGACGCTGAAGGGTCCTTGAAAGTCGGTATTGGTATTGATAGTTGGGAATTTAGGTGATCCATTCGTAAGGTCCAATTTTGGGCATCTCGTTCGAGCATAGCGACTGGAGGTCCCATTCACTGAAAATAAGACATACATTTAAGTCGTCTTGCTTCAATTCATGCACAAGTCGAATTTTGTACGATGTAAGGCCGAGCGGCTGAGAACGACAACGAATCGATTCGCTACGGTCTTCGCTCTTACAGAATGCTGTTGCGTAATACAGCTGAACAATTTGGAGACGCTGTTGTGGTATGAGTCTTTGCATGATGACTTGTCAGACGATACTGCACAAAATCAAGTAAGGAAAGGCTAAAGTCGGACGGAGCCGACTATATAATACACTCCACTTTCTATCCGAATACAATTCAATTATGTAACCAAGTGAAATCGGGAAGGATTTTGGTACCTTGTAAATGTATGTGTTTGGCAAAAAATGTTAAATAGGAAATGAATCTGTACGGGGGTATATTAAAACATGGAACGATGTGACCCGCTTTTACCATGTATGTTTATAAGTGAAATATAATATGTAAAGTTTGGCCAAAATAGGTTAAACATTTGGGAGCAACATATGTGTGAGGGCTATATCTAAATTTTTAGTTGGATTATAAGATGTTGTGCTAATTTTAAAGAAAATCGGGTACAATAGGTGGTTTCTAGAGCGGAAAAAGTCAAATCGGGAGCGACATTTGTATGGGGGCTATATCTAAATCTGAACCGATCTGACCGATTTTCACCATACCTGTTTCCACTTCAGTTATAGTGAAATAAAATAGTTCAAAATTGGAGCAACATATAACCGACTGTTGTAATTCGACTTAGAATCACTTTTTGAGTCGATTTAGCGATGTCCGTCCGCCCGTCTGTCCATCTATTCTTGTAATCACTATATAGGTCGCAATTGTAGCCAGAAACAAATAAAACTTTGTACAACGAAGATTTTCGGGAAAAGGACGAACGCTTTTTAATTTGAAGAAAATCGGTTTAGATTTAGATATAGTCCCCATACGAATTTCACACCCGATTTAACACTTTTCGCTATAGATACCATATATTACAACATATTTTCTTCAAGTTTAGCAAAACGTCATATATTTTAACTCTGATAAAAATAGGCCAGATCGGTTCAGATTTATATATATCACCCATACATATATTCGCTCCCATTTTGATTTTTTCCGCTCTAGAAACCACATATTTTAACAGATTTTCTTCAAATTTAGCAAAACTACTTATATTTTAACTAGAAACAACTCTGGTAAAAATGGGCCAGATCGGTTCAGATATATATATATTGCTCTCACATCATCTATCCCACGATTTGATTTTTTCCGCTCTAGAAACCACAGATTTTCTTCAAATTTGGCAAAACATCTTATAAATAGTTCGACTAGAAGCACCTGAGATGAAAATATGTTAGATCGGTTCAGATTTATATATAGCTTCCATACGAATTTCGCTCCCAATTTAACTTTTGCTTAAAATTTGGCAAATTAGCTCATATTTCAACTACAAACATCAATGGCGCAAGTGGGTCAAATGTGTTCAGATTTATATATAGCTCCCTTATAAATGACTCCCCCGATCTAATTATTTTCGCTCTAGAAACCACATATTTAATAGATTTCCATCAAATTTGGGAAAGCGTCTTATATTTCAGAAAATCTATGTGTCAGATCGTTTCAGATTTATATATAGCTCTCATTCAAAGTTTGTGGTCAATTTTTATTACAAATACAGATAGAAATATGAAATTTGTAGTATACATATACTCGGTTCAAATGTAACGACCTTTTTATACCCTACACCACAGGGTATAATGACTAGGTGTAGGGTATCATATAGTCGGCCACGCCCGACTTTAACCTTCCCTACTTGTTTTCGTTATAACACTTCAACTTTTAAAAAAATAAAAAAGAACAAATTAACTTCAGGTTTCATAATAAAAAAGTAGTCGAAATAAGGAAAAAATAAAATTAAAAGCTATTAGTGTGGTCTGATTTAATTTTTTTGGTAGACCTTTTTTTGGGAGATGCCCATATGTCCCTATGCACAGTTCATTCAGAGAGGGTCGTGCCAGTTTTGATTGTGAATGAGGCCCTTCATTTATAGGAGCAATATATTACTAGAGATTTTCATCAAATTCTACATACTGGATAATATTTATGGACTACATGAAATCGTAGTCGGTCCAATCCGAATTTAGCCTTTCCTTGCACGCTTTTAATTTAGAACGTACTAATTTTAACTGTATAGTGTAATTAAATTTCCGAAAAACAACAATAATTTAAACAAAGTTTCGAAAAACTTGCTGTTAACCTTAATAGAAACAAATTACAATTTCTGGTTCACACACACAAGACACTGCTACAAAAAAATTCTTTCCTTTCATCCAAGTAAATACTTTCTTTCTTCTTTAGAGCAAAATGCAATTTTCGTTACTGCACACAGCAATCAGAGAATTTGGGTTATTTAATTATTAAGTTTTTAATCTGAGATTTTAAACAATTTCCTATTTGCTCAAGGTATTATCTCAACAACAAAGCCAAAAGGAACAAACACATACACTTTGTGTACCCACTCACCAAATGCAAACGGTTGTATTTCCCCTCCCACTCGTAAGAACAACAAAGAAACTGAGAAAACATGCAATAACAATATCAGCAAAAATTCCCACATAGGCAAAATGCAAGAAGGCTGAAATCTGTAAAAGGATCTTGGTACAGTGATTCAATAGATGTGCACCAAGGCATGTGATGGAATAAAAACACTCACATACACATGCACACACATACACATATATGCGAAATGAACAAGAAAAATATAGAAAAGTAATTTCTTCTACAATACATTTGTGCATCACAATAGATGGTAGGCATTCCAGGAACATTAGAATGAATCGAAAGTTTCAAATGAAAAAAATTTCAACGAATAAGGAAAATGTACACGGATAAGAGATTCCCTCAGAAGTAAACTAAATTCCTGCCAAGGTATTTTGTTCAGTGATGGTTTGATGTAAATTAAATATTTTAAAGCTATATCAAAAATACAATTAAACCAGTCAGCACTATTTCTGTTTTTGAAGTGGCTACTTCGTCCCATCCTTATGCCCACTCATGTAAACACAAGTTTGTGTATGACTATTGTAATACACAGTAGCAAGTATCTGCTAACATTGTTTACATTGTTGTTTGTATTATGGATTATTATTTGCTGTAATGCTCAGTAAATAGTAAAAAATTCAAAAGAGAGGAGGACTCATAATTGACTATTTTGTCATGTGTATTAATACATTCTTATTACACTAGTTTTCAACCATTTTGGCGAAGAAATGCGACTTGGTGTCCTAAAATTAAAACGAAATCATTTGTTCTCCTTTTAATTCTATACCCAATCCCAGTTATCTGTCTGTCCTTCCATCTAATCAAAGAAACAATAAAATATATGCGTTAACAAATTTTGCAGTTCATATGAATTTCACACACGAATACGTAATGTGAAAGTAGAACAAAGTGATGCAAATCCTCATATGTGCCAGTTATAATGATAGTGGTCTAAGTCAAAAAAAAATGAGATATTCCAATTTTTCTCTTTACTTTTATCAGATCTCTAATTTAAGATCTTTTATTTTTGACATTTATAAAATACTAGCTAAACCCTCGCCCACTTCGTCAGGCAAAAAAAAAAACAGACGGTAAAATTAAAATCTGCTTTCATATTAATTTTTGTTCTGATCGGTAATATATATACCAATTATAATCAAGGATCTTCCCGGATCTTCCATGCAGAACGTTAGTTTACGGCGAATATTGGAAAAAGGGTCAACATCAAATTGCATTTTTGTTATGTATGATTCTCTCCTTTCCATTTCCAAGGATCTTCCCGGAGATACTAAAGAAATGGAAAAAATGTCAACGTCAAATTCAATTTTTGTTAAGTATGATTCTCCTCCTTTCCATTACCTAAACAAAAAACTTCATTCGTAAGAAGAAATTAAATTACATTACATTCAAAATACACAGAAAATCAATCAAATCGTTCACTAATCAAACAACACAAAAACTAAAAAAATAATATAATTTCGGTTTTCTTGACTTATGTCGGCTGACGACGAATGAATATTTCTCTTTTTATAACCTTTCTTTACTATTGTTCTAAGAAAATCCACAAAAAACGTGCAATTTTACAAAATTCAAAAAATTCCCCATCTTTCAAATCCCGCCCATTTGTATATTGTCTAAGCAGGTTACTACTAAATTAACTCACACAACAATATAGGACGACCACTTTCCGCCCATCTCGTTGTCGAAATTCTCTAAAACCGGTTTTAATTTCACCCACATTCCGCCCATCTTTGCACAACCATTTACACTGGATCAACTCATACAAAATTTCAGCACTCTAGGTCTATGACCATATTCGATAATATGTTTTAACTTCGTATTTGAGGTACCACGCCCACTTTCCCAATAGCGTCAATTTTTGGCACAACTTCGCAGGTATATGATGAAAATAGGTCAGATCGGTTCAGAATTATATATAGCTCCCATTCAAATTTCGATCCCGATTTGACTTTTTCTGCTCTAGAAACCACACATTTTAACAGATCTTCTGCAACTCTTGCAAAATATCTTATAGTTAAACTAGGTTTTATATAGATTTTTTCAGATTTCAGATTTTTATATCCCATACAAATTTCGCTCCCGATTTGACTTTTTCCGCTCCAGAAACCACATATTGTATCAGATTGTCTTCAAATTAGGCGAAATATCCTATATTTGTACTAGAAACAGCCATGGTGAAAATAGGTCAGATCGGTTCAGATTTTTATATAGCTCTCATACAAATTTCGTTCCCGATTTACTTTTTCAGCTCCGGAAACCACATATTTTCACCGAATTTCTTCAAATTGTTTGTGAAAGTTAGTCACTTCATTCATGTTTGGATATAGCCCCGATACAAATATTCTACTCGATGTGACAAATTGCACCTGGTCATATTAGCCTGTGATTAGGAAACATACAAAAATTCTTCCCGTTTTCACTTTTTACCGAATTGAATTGTATTCTGATAGAAAGTGGAGCGTATCATATAGTCGGAACCGCCCGATTTAAGCCTTTAAAATAAATTCGATATAGTAGTGGGATATTGTAAGAAAAAATTTTGTGCTTCGGTGGAAAAATAGTTTTCTCAAAACGGATAAAGTGTGACTTAGACCACTATCATTCTAACTGGCACATATAACCCCCTTGGAAATGTCACTACGCTTTGTCCTACTATCACCCTAGTAGTATCAGAATTCAAATATTAAATTGTATCTGTTTTTTAAAATTCCCACATGACGAACATATAAAGAAAGTGAAAATTTCGAAAAATCTATTTATGCAACAAAAAGACACGGACAAAACATTATTTTTAGTGATATTGATGGGGGACGAGTTATTTGGCAAACTATCATAAAACAAATATTGTATTCCTGAGTGGTGAAAACGTAAATTTTTCGCATGATTGGAGGATCAGAGGAATTTTCCAGATGCAATTTATGGAAGTTTTGGCTGGGTAATTTTTTGGAGCATATTTATTAGTCTATTTTGAATATTTTCTGCATAAATTTAGCATATAGTTGGTTTGCAAGCAAAATTATATTTGTTGTGTTACTATTAACCTAAATACGAAATTTGGCTCATATCGGAATAAAAATGAAATTTGTATAAAAATCCGCTGTCTAGTTATAACTAAGTTAGGAAGTGATCCGGTAAAAGTTTATTAGTTCCTTCCACCTTGTTTCACCATACAGAAGTTTGTACATCCGACACAATTGTCCCAATCTTAGGTAAAATTTAGTCCTTTACGGCCCTAAGTACATATTAAGTTCTTATAACTTCCATACATATGTTCTGTGAGAACGGAAGTATATTTAAGTCGGTTAAGCCGACTGACGCTTACATACTTGATTTGGTTTTTCAAAGTGACAACTAAAAACTCAAATTTCTTGGAAACACTTTGTAGAAAGGTCTTATGAAAGGTAAATAGAATTTACCTTTCGATTGATGCCTAAATGATCAATGTCGGAAGAATAATTTCGTCACTGAGTCCTTTTTTGAAGGTTGGTTACTACAAAAATGGATCCGGAACGAAGTTAATGACTTTGGTCGATTTTGTTGCATTATCCTTTCAGCTGTTTTGAAAATGGTAATTTTGATTTTGTAACTATTTAATAGCACTCCAGTGGCGATAATTATGGGAGAAAAAAAACCAGCGTAAAAACTTCGACAGTTATGCGATCAGTATAAGTTGTTTCGCAACCGATTCTTTGTAATCGAAATTTCTACTGGGGAATAATGAGGTAAAGGTTTATGGCACCACAGCCACCGAATAATTTCACGTTACTAGAAGTATAAATTGGTCGTCTCTTAAGCAGTATTCAGTTCAGTACATAATCATTGTTGTAACGGGGTAACATGGTGGCGTATGATATATGTGGTCTACATCGAATATTTATCATACGCACCGTGTGCCTCCTTTAAATTGAATTAATCGGAATGGCCGCATTGTTGTTCCCCCTCTTTGACATCCGTTCCTTTAATCTCATCGCACTTTTTATTATTGTTTAAAATTATACGCGTAAACTTTTCCCCGGTAATTGCACAAAGATTAAGCAATAAACCGGAATATTTCCGATGGCAGAAATAATCTTTTAACGAAGAGATAAGACTTGAATTATAAAATAAAATGAACGAACGAACACAATACACTTAAATAAGACAGAGTAATTAATACGAAGTTTGCTTTATATGAGTTGAAAGACAAACACACACACACGCATGCATGCCAGCAATCAGACCAAGCATCACAGTGACATTAAGAGTCATAAGCGAGGAGATTGGTGGGAAGACATATTCGCTCTACGTTCATATCGGTTTAATGTGAGACATTAAAAAGTTTTAATATGAATGTTGAAATATGTTAATAACTCACATTCGTTAAAGGCATTTATTTATGGCTGGGAGTGCAATTGATAAGAAATAATTTACCATAAGACAACAACAAAATAATTGGGGAAAATGCCAAGAAAAAATTTAAACAAACATTGATAAGTTGTCAGTCATGAAATTGAATTAGTTTTTATGACAATTAAAATAAATGAAAATGAAATAAATACCATGAAACTTTATCGATAAAGTTATTTTCTTTTTGTATATTTGTCATAGACAGGACTCACTGCAAACTAAACGAAAACATGGACCCATGTAGTTTACTTTCAGAGTAGGTGTTCCCAGCTGATATAAAGGGTGATTTTTTAAAAGCTGTAGGAAAATTTTTGAAAAAAAAACACACATAAAGTTCAGAAAAATTTATGAAATCTTTATTTGAATCGATAGTACGGTCATTTAATTTAATGTTTGAAGATTATTTCATGCAAATGTTGACATTGACTGCGCCTCAAATGGTCCATCCGCTTAGTCCAATTTTGGCATTTCCACGTTTTTTAACTTTCTTAACAGAGCACGCATTTTGATAATAAAATTCAATAATTTGCAAGCGTTGTTAGTTTGTAAGACGATTCAGGATTAAATTAAAGACCAAACTGAAGATGTTTGACAGTGAAACAAAACACGAAACGTGCGTCAGCTGTTTAAACCAGTGTTGCCAAAAAGATAAAAGCTAAAAAATCACCCTTTATAACATATATGTGCCCGTTAGAATGATAGTGGTCTAAGTTTTTTCTTTACTTTGATTAAATCTATAAATTAAGAATTTTTATTTTTGACATTTCAAAAAAATGCACAATTAAAATGACACTCTCAATTTATGCACACCAAAATTGTCTTTAGTGTTAGTTTGAAAGTGGTCTCAGTCACACCTATATCCATTGACATTAATGTGTGGTGATGAAAACAAACATTTTTTATTTATATAGACCACTTAAGTGCTTCAGATAAGTTGAATAATATATAAAATGAAATTTTTTGAAAAGTAAATAATAATTTCAATTCAAATTTTCTAGACGAACAAACTGTAAATATTTATATATATATTTACTTTTTGGTAAGAAATTTTGCGAATAAAATATTTTTTTTGTTTAATTTAATTTTAAGATGAAGTGGAAAACTTAATAATGAGCCGATGTAAAATGTGCATTCCAGAGCAGTAATAATGTAAATCAGATGAACATTCGGAAACCTAAATCTGATAAGACTTCCCTCATATTCAATACCGACAGCCGCTGCCAAATTTCACGTCAATTTAATAACAATTGCGACAAGATTCAAGTCACGGTCCATACAAATGGAAAAACAAGTTTGGATTGTTAAATGGTGAACCCTAGATCAAGCCGTTTGGTGGTGATCCCTAGATCAAGCCGTTTCTGAGCTAAACGTTCCTGAAAATACCTCTAAAAATCATGCTTCTGCCGTGCAATTTCGAGAGTATTATGCCTTTGTGCATTTGTTTGTAACACCCAAAAGGAAACGAGTTAGACCCATCGTTTATTATACAGATCGGCTTAGAATCACTTTCTGAGTCGATTTGTCCATCGAGCAATGTCCGTCTGTCTGTCTGTCCATCTTTTCTTGTAATCAAATTACAGGTCGCAATTATAGTCCGATCTTAAAAAAAAATTGGCACAAGCAAGTTTTGTGGATCAAAGACGAACGCTATTTAATTTGAGGCAAATCGGTTCAGATTTAGATTAGATGGGTTCAGATTTAGATATAGCCCCCATACAAATGTCGCTCCCGATTTGACTTTTTCCGCTCTAGAAACCACATATTATTCTCGATTGTCTTTAAATTCTGCACAACATTTTATAATCGAACTAGAAACACCTATGCTGAAAGTGGTTAAGATCGATTCAGATTTAGATATAGCTCTCATACAAATGTCTCTTCCGATTTGAATTTTTCCGCTCTAGAAACCACATATTGTATCAGATTTTCTTTAAATTTGGCACAACAACTTTTAATTCAACTAGAAACACCTATGCTGAAAATGTGTGAGATCGGTTCAGATTTAGATATAGTCCCCATACAAATGTCGCTCCCGATTTGACTTTTTCCGCCGTATAAGGCACATATAGTACCCGATTTTCTCTCAAATTTTGCTTAACACCTTATAATCTATCTAGAAATAACTGAGGCAAAAGCAGGTTAGATCGGTTCAGATTTAGATATAGCCCAAATACAAATGTTTCTCCCAAATTTTTTACCGATTTTGGCCAAACTTTACATATTATATTTCACCTATAAACATGCATGGTGAAAGCGGGTCATATCGTTCTATGTTTTAATATACCCCCATACAAATGTCCTTTCCGATTTAACAGTATTTGTCAAACACGTACATTTACAGGATACAAAAATCCTTCCCAATTTAAATTTTTTACCGAATTGAATTGTAATGACATAGAAAGTCGGCTCCGCCCGTCTTTAGCCTTTCCTTACTTGTTTTTATTTTTCTGAAATAGTATACCCTTGAAAGGACTTTAAATATAAATTTGTATTCTTGTCTTAGAGTTACTTATTTGTCGAATAATTGAACCTCTACAGTATTTTTTGTGTTTTTTCATAGTGAAAACTGAAAAAGTTTTCGTATTTGGTGTTAATATTACATAAAAAACAAGTAAAAACGGCGTTAAGTTCGGCCGGGCTGAACTTCATATACCCCCCACCATGGATTGCATTCCACAGAGGTTGTCGGTGATATTACAGGAAAATATAAATATTATATTATTGGCAAACCAAAACAAATACAAATATTGAAAAAATAATTTTATAAATAAATATAATATTTTAATTATTACAAACCATTACTTATTTCAAATCAAAAAATAAATATTCTTATATATATATTTTCAAAAAGCTTAAATACCATAAATATTGGTAAGTAGTGGGTGCTACAGTTGGTTGTATTTCCATTATATTTTAATTCCAAAAGTATTACCCTCTTGACGTTTCTACGCAATGAGAATTTCATCATTCTTGCTGTAGTCGTTTAGTTGGTACTATTTTGATCCCTCTGTACCATTGTATCCCTTGAAAGTACGAATTTCGAAAAATCCGTTTATTTTCCGTGTCAACGCAGTCAGAGGAATGTATACTCCAAGTTTCATGACTCTAGCTGCGGTCATTGGTTGGTACTATTTGTATCCCCTGTTCCCATTTTAACCCCAAAAAGTACGAATTTCGAAAAATTCGTCTATTTTCCGTGTCTACGCAGTCAGAGGAATGTATACTCCGAATTTCATGACTATAGCTGCGGTCATTTGATTGGTACTATTTTTATCCCCTTTTTTCATTTAACCCCAAAAAGTACGAATTTCGAAATTAAATTAAGTGTCTACGCAATCAGAGGAATATATTCACCGATTTTCATTATTCCAGGTGTAGCCGTTTGGTTGGTACCATTTTTATCCCTCCGTACCCATTGTATCCCTTAAAAGTATGAATTTGAAAAAAAAACCTTTTATTTTTCATGTCTACGTGGTCAAAGGAATGTATACTCCGAATTCATGACTCTAGTTGCTCATTTGGTTGGTATACAGGAATGTATACACCGAATTTCATTATTCTAGGTACAGCCGTTTCGTTGGTACCATTTTTTCCCTCTATTCCCATTTTACCCCTTAAAAGTACGAATTTTAAAAAAATACTTTTATATTATGTATCTACTCAATTAGAGGAATGTACACACCGAATTTCGTGTTTCTAACTGTTGTCGTTTAATATGTGCCATTTTTATCCCTTTTTTCCCCATTTCACCCCCTACAAATACGAACCACTTTATGGTGCACGTTTTTGCTATAAGGGGAATGCGCATGCCAAATATCAAGCAAATATAAACAGACATATTCAAAAAACATGCTTAAATACGCTAAAAAATTAAGGATTATTATGGGTATTTTTAGAACTTGTGAGGGAAAAATATTTCTCTTTGGGCCGATTTCGCCCAGTTTCAATCGCAACCGATCTACGACAATAGGACGCATTTATGGAAAATTTGAACGTTCTACTTTCTTTCGTTTAGATGCTAGTGTGCTTTCAACAGACGGACGGGCATGGCTAGATCGTCTTAGAATTTATGTCGATCAAGAATATATATACTTTATAGGGTCTCAGGTCGATATTTCAAGATGTTACAAACGGAATGATAAAGTTTGTATACCCCCATCCTGGTGGTGGAGGGTATAATATATAGGGGCAGTTAATACCTTTCGAATGATAAATAAAGGAAGGAAATTGACGCCGCAGCGCTCATTTTTGGCTCTGCAAATTCATCTTCTGCATTAAATTATTTTACAAACATGGGGTCAGTGACGTAATTTTTCGTCCGATATTCATCATTTAGGCATCATTCGAAAAGGTTTTGATTTCTTCTACTTAATTTTTATAACATCTTTTACAAAATGTTTCCAACTAATGTGAGTTTTTTGCTGTCACCTATAAAAAAGCCGCAAAAAAATCAATATAAACGTGCAATAAACGACCAATGATTTATTCGAAGACAAGAATTAAAATTTTTATTTAAAGAGTTTTCAAGGGTCTATTAATTCAGAAAAAAATTTAACATACAAAAAATACACGGGAAACCCTTGATTTTAGATGTATTTTAAAGAGCGTTTAGCTCACAGATGGATTGACCCAGTGACGAATTATTTTGCAGTTCATCATTAAACAATCGAATATTTATTGCTGGGAGGTGGCCGCTGCAATTTATTTTCGTGATCCATCCTAATGTACATATTATAAATATACATAAGGATGACAAGTAGTAGATGTTAATGGACGTCCTTGTCCCAAACAACCTGTTACTTGCTTTGAAAAGAATGTTCCAGGAAATGTTTGACTGTTAATTACATGCTTTGGACAAACCCACGGAATGTTATTTAAATAATGTGGAAATTTGAAGGAGTTGCTGTGAACAAAGTATTAAGATAGAAACTATTTGTAACATCCTTGATAACAAATTCGTCAAATTTTAAATTTCCCATGGCACCATATAAATGGAATGATTGAGTCATTCACACTACCAAATATTAAATGCGCCGTAAAACGTATCCCTGGTATATAATATAGCCAGCACTTTAGTATTGATGTGGTAAGAAAAGTTTGTTTCGAACACGCAGTACATTTTCGTTTTAGAATTATTAATGCTTGTCGCTGTGACCATCAATATTTAATTTAAATTCGATGGTACAACTGAACGCAGAACGCATTTCGGCAGTATGGTTGTTGGCCTCCTGAACCTCTCAGACAAAGGTGTAAATAAATTCAGGGCCATCATCTATTTTAATAATATCATTTGAAATATTCATTTGCAGGGACTAAATATAACAAAAGTTTGAAGCGATAAAAACGCAAACGCCCTCTGTTTGGAAAATGAGTTCGTAGAAATAGACCAAAAGTAAACGAAAGTAAAATACATTATGAATATTTCGTGAAATTCGTGAAATGTGAGGTAAAAAGAGAGAAATTCCACAAAACCTAAATTACATTTTAATTGGTGAAGTATAAATAAAAGTAGACAATGGTTACATACCCTACACTTACTATATTCAGAACTCTGACTACCCACACAAAGTGTCGTTCAAAATGAAATGAAAAATCGCGCTGAGCCCACATTACCAATCAATCCAATTAAAACGTTTTATTACAAAACCTGGATGAGAAAAAAGGTGGACATTTGTATGGGTGCTGGATCAAAACATTGACCGGTTGACTCAGCTTCATTCTTCTAAACCGACTTATATATATCCTAATATATAGAAGTTATGAAGGATTTAATTTTTTCTAGGATAGAGACAATTATGTGCAAGTACAGGAAGGGACGTGGCTAGAGCGTAAATATTTTTATACCCTACACCACTTCCTGGACTAGTGGGTCTGCTGTCCATCTAAGCTTGTTCGCACTCTACAGGTCGCAATTGTGGTCCGATTATCCTGAAACTTGACAGAAGTTATTTTTTCTGGCCAAGGACCATTGGTATCGAATTTGAAGGAAATCGGTTCAGATTTAGATATAGCCCCCATACAAATGTCGCTGCCTATTTCACTTTTTGCCTTTTAGAAACCACATATTGTACCCGATTTTCTTTAAAATTGACACAACATCTTATAATCCAACTAGAAATACCTATGCAGAAATTGGGTAAGATCGGTTCAGATTTAGATATAGCTCCGATACAAATGTCGCTCCCTATTTCACTTTTAACGCTTTAGAAACCACATATTGTACACGATTTTCTTTAAAATTGGCACAACATTTTAAAATCGAACTAGAAACACCTATGCTGAAAGTGGGTATGATCGGTTCAGATTTAGATATAGCCCCCATACAAATGTCGCTCCCGATTTGACTTTTTCCGCTCTAGAAACCACATATTGTACCCTATTTTCTTTAAATTTGGTACAACATCTTATAATCTAACTGGAAACACCTATGCAGATATTGGGTAAGATCGGTTCAGATTTAGATATAGCCCCCATACAAATGTCGCTCCCGATTTGACATTTTCCGCTCTGTACCGTTTTTCTTTAAAATTGGCACAACATCTTATAATCCAACTAAAAAACCTATGACGAAAGTGGGTAAGATCGGTTCAGATTTAGATATAGCCCCAATACAAATGCTTAACAGATTTTGGCCAAACTTTACATATTATATTTCACCAATAAAAATACATACATTGTGAAAGCGGGTCACATCATTCCCGGTTTCAATATAACACATACATTTACATGATTCAAAAATCCTTCCCGATTCCTTTTTATACGCTACACCACTTCGTGGACTAGGGTATTATTTACTGCATTGAATTGTAATGAGATAGAAAGTCTATAATCTGTATATGTATTTGGATCTGGATCACTTTATATTACATCATATCTCTTTGATCATATTATATTTACTTTATTCGGAATATCTGCTGGAAAATTGGATCAATTACTTTATTATTTACTATATTCATTAAATTTGACTAAAGATGAATTAATAGTAATTGTATAATTTATATGAACTACATAAAATTGCTCCCATGGAATACCTGGGTTTAGTAATCAAAGCGTGGTATATACGCAGGGAGTGGTGTAGGGTATTATATAGTCGGCCCCGTCCGACTTTAGCCTTTCCTTACTTGTTTAGGTTTAAAGTGATTATAAAAACATTTTCAAATATCATATTGCAAATAACTTTGACTACCCGTATGGATGTTACATCGGTTTTATTGCAAACAAAGCTTATATCAATTTGTGTGGGAGGTTCCAGAAGGGAAGGGCCATATAGCAGGTAAATGCAAATTCTATAAAAGCATTGCCAAATATCAAATTTCACAGTATTCCGGTAATATAGTATTTAGGTAATATAGGGTGATTTGTGAGGATAGAAGGAGAGTGGCAAACCCCGGCAACTTTTAATCACTTAAAGTAATTACAAAAACTTTATCAAATACCAAAATCCGAATATTCGTGTGGACGTTACATTGCGTTTAATTTAACATAAGAATATGGACCATTAGGGTTGCACCAGAAGGGGTGTAGCAATATCGCCCATATTGCAGATGAATGCAACGTCTATAAAAGCAATGCCGAATATTACATTTCAGAGTATTCCAATCATCCGTATATATGTTATAACAGCTTTAACTGAATCTACGGGATATTAATTGGGTGATTTTTGCACGAGGTACTTGAAGGAGCGTCGCAAAACCCTTCAACGGCTTCGAAGGTGGCAAAACTAGTATAAGACGATGGCAAAACCCGCCAGCCAGACAGACAGACAGATGCCAGCTATGAAAAATAAAACAAAATATTCTGTTATCTAGTTTGTAAAGGGGGTTTTTCATCTATATAAACAAAAAATCAAAAAAACATAATTTTTTTTAAGAAAACTCTTTGTAAAGAGTGTCATAAGTTCTATATTTATTCGTAGATCCTTTACATGCACTGATTGTTTTCTGCAATAACATTTTAGCTTTGAATGAAATGAATGAAAATGAAACAAAATAATTTTTAGAATTTTTTCTATTTTTTTTAAGATTTTATGTACATTTGGAAATCATTTTAAATTTGACATGGACGTAGTGACCAAATTTAGAGGATCAGCCAATAGCCCCCGCACCAACTACACATACAGATTTTTGCAAATCATCTGTTCTAATCACGTAGAATTTCGTCGCGATATATCTTTCCGTTCTAAAGTTACAGAATTTAATTGGAATCACTGTGGATCATGGCATTAAATTATTCCACGAAATGATGTTGGGGTATGAAACAAATATAAGTGATATTGATTTGTACCAAAATTCTTGCTGAACTTATAGTTTGAAATTATGTGAATTTTAATTACCTATATTTTTTCGAAATTCGAAAATGTAATCTAGATTATATTTATATTGATACGTTTAAAAACTTTAAAATATGAAAATTTCACCATTTTGGCCATTTCATATTAATGTCATCATATAAACCTGTTTATGGTGGTCCTGTCAGTACGAACAACATCAATAATTTTATTATTTTAACATTCCTAGGGTCAATTGTAAAATCAATACCAATAATTCGAGGGGAAAGTAAAAACAATATTTTCATATATTTAAATTACTAAATTTGTCAAAACTTTAACCCAATTTCCAGAAAAAATCAATTTCACCATGCCATTTGTAAATAAATTTGCATTGCTCTATTAAATATAGATGCAAAATGGTCTTGAGCCAGGACAATATCCCAGTTCAAATCAAATATTGACTACAGACCAAAAAAATACAAACGAAAAAACTAAATCAATGTAGTTTTTTATGGAATGTAATATTTATTTTATTTTAAAAAATATAATTCCAATTACACTATGCAACAAAATTTGCGTCGAATTACTATGTATAAACTTTTTCTTATTTTCTGATATTAATATATTTTAACTTTTTTATTTTTATACCCTACACCACTTCGTGGGCTAGGGTATTATAAGTTAGTTTCGCCCCAAAAGTTTGTAACACCAAGAAATAATCGAGCTAGACCCACCTTTAAGTATACCGATCGGCTTAGAATCACCAGCTGAGTCGATTTAACGATGTCTGTCAGTCCGTCTGCTGTCCATCTAAGCTTGTTCGCACTCTACAGGTCGCAATTTTTGTACGATTGTCATGAAACTTTGCAGAAGTTATTTTTTCTGGCCAATGACCATCGGTATTGAATTTGGAGGAAATCGGTTCAGATTTAGATATAGCCCCCATACAAATGTCGCTCCCGATTTGACTTTTTCCACCCTATAAAGCACATATAGTACCCGATTTTCTTTAAATTCAGCACAACATCTTATAATCCAACTAGAAACACCTATGCAAAAATTGGGTAAGATCGGTTCAGATTTAGATATAGCCCCCATACAAATGTCGCTCCCGATTTCACTTTTTCCGCTTTAGAAACCACATATTGTACCCGATTTTCTTTAAAATTGGCACAGCATCTTATAATCCAACTAGAAACACCTGTGCAAAAATTGGTTAAGATCGGTTCAGATTTAGATATAGCCCCCATACAAATGTCGCTCCCGATTTGACATTTTCCGCTCTAGAAACGACATATTGTACCCGATTTTCTTTAAATTTTGCACAACATCTTGTAATCCAACTAGAAACACGTATGCAAAAATTGGGTAAGATCGGTTCAGATTTAGATATAGCCCCCATACAAATGTCGCTCCCGATTTGACATTTTCCGCTCTAGAAACGACATATTGTACCCGATTTTCTTTAAATTTTGCAGAACATCTTATAATCCAACTAGAAATACGTATGCAAAAATTGGGTAAGATCGGTTCAGATTTAGATATAGCCCACATACAAATGTCGCTCCCGATTTCACTTTTTCCGCTCTAAAATCCACACATTGTACCCGTTTTTCTTTAAAATTGACTCAACATCTTATAATCGAACTAGAAACACCTATGCAGAACGTGGGTAAGATAGGTTCAGATTTAGATATAGCCCTCATACAAATGTTGATCCCTAATGTTTAACCGATTTTGGCCAAATTTTACATATTATATTTCACCAATAAACAGACATGGTGAATGCGGGTCACATCGTTCCAGGTTTCAATATACCCCCATACAAATGTCCTTTCCGATTTAATATTTTTTGTCAAACACATACATTTACAGGATGCAAAAATCCTTCCCGATTTCACTTTTTTACCGAATTGAATTGCAATGAGAATTGTTTGGGTGATGTCCATATGTCCATAATTTGAAATGACTTTGGTATACTACTGTATAATTTCTATTTGTCTGTCGGACAATTAGATCAATTACCACATTATTTACCATACTCGTTAAATTTGACTGAAGATGAATTTATAGCATATAAATTATATGAATATAATTTATGTAATTTGTATGAACTACATAAAATTGCTCCCATGGAATACGTGGGTTTAGTAATCAAAGCGAGGTACATACGCAGGGAGTGGTGTAGGGTATTATATAGTCGCCCCGCCCGACTTTAGCCTTTCCTTACTTGTTTTTTTCTAAAATTCCAATTGTTGTCGTAGGTATATGTCTAAGTCTGAACATACACCTGTGTATGTTAAATAGAAGCGGTACAACTGCTTCGTTTTCACTCAGAAGTAGTGTTTTTTGAACATTTGTCAAATGTCGGTATTATACTGCCTAAATGATAGTATCTTCATTGAAAATTGGAATTTTGATGAAAAATGTCCATAATTTGTTGTTGATATAATATAAAACAAGTAAAAAAGATGCTAACTTCGGCCGGGTAGAACTTTATATATCCTCCAACATTGATTGCATTCCACAGAGTCTCCCGATTTTTGATTTGTATTACATACAAACCAAAACACATGAATTTAATGGAAAAATAATTTTATAAATAAATTTAAAATTTTAATTATTTAAACCACGATTATAAGGCAAGGCTACCAATATGTGTCTACTATATATATATCGAAATAATACTTCAAATCAATTCAAAAAGTAAATATAAGGCAGAAATCTTCACAAAGCTTAAATGTCCCATATATTGGGTGCCTTTTCAGCTACAGACGTTTGGTTGGCTGTATTTCAGTCCTATTTTAATTCCAATTTGAAATACCCATTATCTCTCACGTACACAGTACAAGTTAATCTAACTTCATGATTCTATCTAGTTTTGCCGTAAAGATAAAAAAGTTTGTATTTACAGAGATCTTTATATTTTGCGACTATGCAGTCAGATGAATGTATACACCGAATAGTATGATTCTAGCTGCGTCGGTTTGGTTAGTACCAATTTCATCATTTGTGTCAACGCAATTAGAGGGATATACACACCAAATTTCAACATTCAAGCTGTAGCCATTTAGTTGGTACCTTTTTATCCTTCTGCTCTCATTATATCCCTTGAATGTACTAATTTGGAAAAAAAAAACATTTTATTTTTCGTGCCTACGATTCAGAGGATTGTACACTTCAAATTTCATCACTTTTGCTGCAGTTTGGCCAGTTCGTTGGTACAATTTGTATTCCCTTTTTCCATTTCACCACCTAAAAGTACGAATTTCGATAAATCCTTTTATTTTACGTGTCTACGTAATAAGATGAATGTATATACTGAATTTCATTATTTTAAGTACAACGTTTGGATCCTACCATCTTTATCCCTCCATTCCCATTTTACCCCTTAAACGTAGGAATTTGAAAAAAATACTTTTATAGTATCTATCTACTCAATTAGAGGAATGTACACGCCGAATTTCGTGTTTCTAGCTGTTGTCGTTTTAATATGTACCATTTTTATCCCTTTTGCCCCATTTAACCCCCTACAAACGAAAATCGCTTTATTGTGCACGTTTTTGCTATAAGAGAGGTGCGTATACCAAATATCAAACAAATATAAACAGGTATATCCAAAGAACATGATATTAGGCTTTTTTCAGTCCTTGTGGAGGAAAAAAAATTTCCCTGGGTACTTATATCGCCCATTTGCAATCCCAATCGATCTACAACTATAAGATATATTCCTGCAAAATTGGACGCCGTCTTTTCGTTTTGACAAACGGGCATGGCTAGACCGTCTTGGAATTTTATGACTATCAAGAATGTATATACTTTATAGGGTCGGTATTTCAAGGTGTTACAAACGGAACGATGAAGGCAGTATCCGGCCATGCTGGAGGTGGTGGGTATAAAAATGCTGTTTTAGGTCTCGGATACAAAACTTAAAGTTGAACTCATGATTTGTTAAACTCTATGGACAGGATCAATGTGGTCCATATGCATTCCTATGTTATGGAAGTTATTATATTGTATAAATTTCACAAGTCGAATTACATTTAACATGATGAAGTTCCTAAAATCGTTTTCCTAGTGGAGAATATATGCACAGGCCGAGCTTGACGCTACCTCAACTTATTCATTTTAAATTGTTTAAATTTTAAACAAACAACAGAATTCTTCTATTTCAGTTGGCAAGAAGCTCACAAACATCTCCATACACCAACTACGAGTATCTTGCTCTTTTTGCCATTTTATGGCCGACAAAGCAAAAGTTGTTCCCTTGATCTCTTCCAGCTTGCTCTAGTCATCCTCGAATGACTCCTCCGCCACCACACTCTCGCCCGCACACACACAACATAACCTCTCGTACTTTCAATGGTCTGTAGTTTTGTATTCATCTCACAGAGATTCTAATCATCTTAATTAGTTTACAAGCGAAAGCCCCTTATTCCTCTCAATACTCGGTGAACTCAAACGTGGCCGCCTGTATGTGGCGGCGGTGCTGGGTGTGTGAGTTGGCCTATGTAGTATGTGAGCATGTGTGTATGCCTGTTTAGGTGGTGTACGTTTTCAGTTTTAACTACACACTGACGGTAATGCTTAGAAAAACATACTCAGATGTCTGTCTGTCTGTGTATGTACATGTGCTAAGGTAAAAGTATTACAAGGATTTTTTCCCATACTCACTCATGTTACTCACAGAAACAGATGCACATACACGCACACACACTCAGTTATATGTAGCATCCTAGATTTGTCTGTGTTGGAGTTAGAGTTTTTTGCGAGGCGTTTGTTTCTTTACATCCTTTCATTAGACACTGCAGTAACATATTAGGTAGTGTGGAGAGTATTGTTAGACTTAGATAGTGTTTGCTACATTGAAAATTGGGGCGATTTAATCCGAATGAGGGTTTGAAAGCCCTCATCTTAATAGGGCGGTCTTACGGCGTTTGTAAGTGCTCCCCTCTACAGCCGGAATAAAACAATTTCAATGTGTATCAGAAATCGACAAATGCTCTTAAATGAGGAATTGTTCGCACGAAATCTGGGCTCATGTAAGTGCAAGTAATTGGTAAATGGAGTAAACAGCCGCTGGCTGCGATAGACGACATACTAATAGCCTTACAATTATCTTTTGAATCAAACTTTTGTGGACTAACCATTGGTTTTCTTCAAAAATTGAATTTAAATTATCCCACAAAGTGATGTAGGATACGAAACAAAACTGAAAAAATTCTTGCAAAACGACGCTATCGTCTGAAAATATGTGAATTTTAAACCTGTATCATTATCATA
>CANDYM010000054.1:0-18681 GCA_947397865.1 Polietes domitor
ATAAAACAAGTAAGGAAAGGCTAAAGTCGGGCGGGGCCGACTTTATAATACCCTACACCACTCCCTGCGTATGTACCTCGCTTTGATTACTAAACCCAGGTATTTCATGGGAGCAATTTTATGTAGTTCATACAAATTATATAAATTATATTCATATAATTTATATGCTATAAATTCATCTTAACGAATATGGTAAATAATATGGTAATTGATCCAATTGTCCGACAGACAAATACAAATTATACAGTAGTATGTATACCAAAGTTATACCAAAGTATGCATATGTCCATACTTTGGTATAACTGGCATCACCCAAACAATTCTCATTGCAATTCAATTCGGTAAAAAAGTGAAATCGGGAAGGATTTTTACATTCTGTAAATGTATGTGTTTGACAAAAAATGTTAAATCGGAAAGGACATTTGTATGGGGGTATATTGAAACCTGGAACGATGTGACCCGCTGTTTATTGGTGAAATATAATATGTAAAATTTGGCCAAAATCGGTTAAACAGTCGGGAGCAACATTTGTATGAGGGCTATATCTAAATCTAAACCGATCTTACCCACTTTCAGCATAGGTGTTTCTAGTTGGATTATAAGATGTTCTGCAAATTTAAAGAAAATCGGGTACAATATGTCTTTTCTAGAGCGGAAAATGTCAAATCGGTAGCGACATTTGTATGGGGGCTATATCTAAATCTGAACCGATCTTACCCAATTTTTGCATACATCTTTCTAGTTGGATTATAAGATGTTCTGCCAAATTTAAAGAAAATTGGGTACAATATGTCGTTTCTAGAGCGGAAAATGTCAAATCGGGAGCGACATTTGTATGGGGGCTATATCTAAATCTGAACCGATCTTACCCAATTTTTGCATACATGTTTCTAGTTGGATTATAAGATGGTCTGCCAAATTTAAAGAAAATCGGGTACAATATGTCGTTTCTAGAGCGGAAAATGTCAAATCGGGAGCGACATTTGTATGGGGGCTATATCTAAATCTGAACCGATCTTACCCAATTTTTGCATACATGTTTCTAGTTGGATTATAAGATGTTCTGCCAAATTTAAAGAAAATCGGGTACAATATGTCGTTTCTAGAGCGGAAAATGTCAAATCGGGAGCGACATTTGTATGGGGGCTATATCTAAATCTGAACCGATCTTACCCAATTTTTGCATACATGTTTCTAGTTGGATTATAAGATGTTCTGCCAAATTTAAAGAAAATCGGGTACAATATGTCGTTTCTAGAGCGGAAAATGTCAAATCGGGAGCGACATTTGTATGGGGGCTATATCTAAATCTGAACCGATCTTACCCAATTTTTGCATACATGTTTCTAGTTGGATTATAAGATGTTCTGCCAAATTTAAAGAAAATCGGGTACAATATGTCGTTTCTAGAGCGGAAAATGTCAAATCGGGAGCGACATTTGTATGGGGGCTATATCTAAATCTGAACCGATCTTACCCAATTTTTGCATACATGTTTCTAGTTGGATTATAAGATGTTCTGCCAAATTTAAAGAAAATCGGGTACAATATGTCGTTTCTAGAGCGGAAAATGTCAAATCGGGAGCGACATTTGTATGGGGGCTATATCTAAATCTGAACCGACCTTACCCAATTTTTGCATACATGTTTCTAGTTGGATTATAAGATGTTCTGCCAAATTTAAAGAAAATCGGGTACAATATGTCGTTTCTAGAGCGGAAAATGTCAAATCGGGATCGACATTTGTATGGGGGCTATATCTAAATCTGAACCGATCTTACCCAATTTTTGCATACATGTTTCTAGTTGGATTATAAGATGTTCTGCCAAATTTAAAGAAAATCGGGTACAATATGTCGTTTCTAGAGCGGAAAATGTCAAATCGGGATCGACATTTGTATGGGGGCTATATCTAAATCTGAACCGATCTTACCCAATTTTTGCATACATGTTTCTAGTTGGATTATAAGATGTTCTGCCAAATTTAAAGAAAATCGGGTACAATATGTCTTTTCTAGAGCGGAAAATGTCAAATCGGTAGCGACATTTGTATGGGGGCTATATCTAAATCTGAACCGATCTTACCCAATTTTTGCATACATCTTTCTAGTTGGATTATAAGATGTTCCGCCAAATTTAAAGAAAATTGGGTACAATATGTCGTTTCTAGAGCGGAAAATGTCAAATCGGGAGCGACATTTGTATGGGGGCTATATCTAAATCTGAACCGATCTTACCCAATTTTTGCATACATGTTTCTAGTTGGATTATAAGATGGTCTGCCAAATTTAAAGAAAATCGGGTACAATATGTCGTTTCTAGAGCGGAAAATGTCAAATCGGGAGCGACATTTGTATGGGGGCTATATCTAAATCTGAACCGACCTTACCCAATTTTTGCATACATGTTTCTAGTTGGATTATAAGATGTTCTGCCAAATTTAAAGAAAATCGGGTACAATATGTCGTTTCTAGAGCGGAAAATGTCAAATCGGGAGCGACATTTGTATGGGGGCTATATATAAATCTGAACCGATCTTACCCAATTTTTGCATACATGTTTCTAGTTGGATTATAAGATGTTCTGCCAAATTTAAAGAAAATCGGGTACAATATGTCGTTTCTAGAGCGGAAAATGTCAAATCGGGAGCGACATTTGTATGGGGCTATATCTAAATCTGAACCGATCTTACCCAATTTTTGCATACATGTTTCTAGTTGGATTATAAGATGTTCTGCCAAATTTAAAGAAAATCGGGTACAATATGTCGTTTCTAGAGCGGAAAATGTCAAATCGGGAGCGACATTTGTATGGGGGCTATATCTAAATCTGAACCGATCTTACCCAATTTTTGCATACATGTTTCTAGTTGGATTATAAGATGTTCTGCCAAATTTAAAGAAAATCGGGTACAATATGTCGTTTCTAGAGCGGAAAATGTCAAATCGGGAGCGACATTTGTATGGGGGCTATATCTAAATCTGAACCGATCTTACCCAATTTTTGCATACATGTTTCTAGTTGGATTATAAGATGTTCTGCCAAATTTAAAGAAAATCGGGTACAATATGTCGTTTCTAGAGCGGAAAATGTCAAATCGGGAGCGACATTTGTATGGGGGCTATATCTAAATCTGAACCGATCTTACCCAATTTTTGTATACATGTTTCTAGTTGGATTATAAGATGTTCTGCCAAATTTAAAGAAAATCGGGTACAATATGTCGTTTCTAGAGCGGAAAATGTCAAATCGGGAGCGACATTTGTATGGGGGCTATATCTAAATCTGAACCGACCTTACCCAATTTTTGCATACATGTTTCTAGTTGGATTATAAGATGTTCTGCCAAATTTAAAGAAAATCGGGTACAATATGTCGTTTCTAGAGCGGAAAATGTCAAATCGGGATCGACATTTGTATGGGGGCTATATCTAAATCTGAACCGATCTTACCCAATTTTTGCATACATGTTTCTAGTTGGATTATAAGATGTTCTGCCAAATTTAAAGAAAATCGGGTACAATATGTCGTTTCTAGAGCGGAAAATGTCAAATCGGGATCGACATTTGTATGGGGGCTATATCTAAATCTGAACCGATCTTACCCAATTTTTGCATACATGTTTCTAGTTGGATTATAAGATGTTCTGCCAAATTTAAAGAAAATCGGGTACAATATGTCTTTTCTAGAGCGGAAAATGTCAAATCGGTAGCGACATTTGTATGGGGGCTATATCTAAATCTGAACCGATCTTACCCAATTTTTGCATACATCTTTCTAGTTGGATTATAAGATGTTCCGCCAAATTTAAAGAAAATTGGGTACAATATGTCGTTTCTAGAGCGGAAAATGTCAAATCGGGAGCGACATTTGTATGGGGGCTATATCTAAATCTGAACCGATCTTACCCAATTTTTGCATACATGTTTCTAGTTGGATTATAAGATGGTCTGCCAAATTTAAAGAAAATCGGGTACAATATGTCGTTTCTAGAGCGGAAAATGTCAAATCGGGAGCGACATTTGTATGGGGGCTATATCTAAATCTGAACCGACCTTACCCAATTTTTGCACACATGTTTCTAGTTGGATTATAAGATGTTCTGCCAAATTTAAAGAAAATCGGGTACAATATGTCGTTTCTAGAGCGGAAAATGTCAAATCGGGAGCGACATTTGTATGGGGGCTATATCTAAATCTGAACCGATCTTACCCAATTTTTGCATACATGTTTCTAGTTGGATTATAAGATGTTCTGCCAAATTTAAAGAAAATCGGGTACAATATGTCGTTTCTAGAGCGGAAAATGTCAAATCGGGAGCGACATTTGTATGGGGGCTATATCTAAATCTGAACCGACCTTACCCAATTTTTGCATACATGTTTCTAGTTGGATTATAAGATGTTCTGCCAAATTTAAAGAAAATCGGGTACAATATGTCGTTTCTAGAGCGGAAAATGTCAAATCGGGATCGACATTTGTATGGGGGCTATATCTAAATCTGAACCGATCTTACCCAATTTTTGCATACATGTTTCTAGTTGGATTATAAGATGTTCTGCCAAATTTAAAGAAAATCGGGTACAATATGTCGTTTCTAGAGCGGAAAATGTCAAATCGGGAGCGACATTTGTATGGGGGCTATATCTAAATCTGAACCGATCTTACCCAATTTTTGCATACATGTTTCTAGTTGGATTATAAGATGTTCTGCCAAATTTAAAGAAAATCGGGTACAATATGTCGTTTCTAGAGCGAAAAATGTCAAATCGGGAGCGACATTTGTATGGGGGCTTTATCTAAATCTAAACCGACCTTACCCAATTTTTGCATACATGTTTCTAGTTGGATTATAAGATGTTCTGCCAAATTTAAAGAAAATCGGGTACAATATGTCGTTTCTAGAGCGGAAAATGTCAAATCGGGAGCGACATTTGTATGGGGGCTATATCTAAATCTGAACCGACCTTACCCAATTTTTGCATACATGTTTCTAGTTGGATTATAAGATGTTCTGCCAAATTTAAAGAAAATCGGGTACAATATGTCGTTTCTAGAGCGGAAAATGTCAAAACGGGAGCGACATTTGTATGGGGGCTATATCTAAATCTGAACCGATATTACCCAATTTTTGCATACATGTTTCTAGTTGGATTATAAGATGTTCTGCCAAATTTAAAGAAAATCGGGTACAATATGTCGTTTCTAGAGCGGAAAATGTCAAATCGGGAGCGACATTTGTATGGGGGCTATATCTAAATCTGAACCGACCTTACCCAATTTTTGCATACATGTTTCTAGTTGGATTATAAGATGTTCTGCCAAATTTAAAGAAAATCGGGTACAATATGTCGTTTCTAGAGCGGAAAATGTCAAATCGGGAGCGACATTTGTATGGGGGCTATATCTAAATCTGAACCGATATTACCCAATTTTTGCATACATGTTTCTAGTTGGATTATAAGATGTTCTGCCAAATTTAAAGAAAATCGGGTACAATATGTCGTTTCTAGAGCGGAAAATGTCAAATCGGGAGCGACATTTGTATGGGGGCTATATCTAAATCTGAACCGATTTTACCCAATTTTTGCATACCTATTTCTAGTTGGATTATAAGATGTTCTGCCAAATTTAAAGAAAATCGGGTACAATATGTCGTTTCTAGAGCGGAAAATGTCAAATCGGGAGCGACATTTGTCTGGGGGCTATATCTAAATCTGAACCGATCTTACCCAATTTTTGCATACATGTTTCTAGTTGAATTATAAGATGTTGTGCCAAATTTAAAGAAAATCGGGTACAATATGTCGTTTCTAGAGCGGAAAATGTCAAATCGGGAGCGACATTTGTATGGGGGCTATATCTAAATCTGAACCGATCTTACCCAATTTTTGAATACATGTTTCTAGTTGGATTATAAGATGTTCTGCCAAATTTAAAGAAAATCGGGTTCAATATGTCGTTTCTAGAGCGGAAAATGTCAAATCGGGAGCGACATTTGTATGGGGGCTATATCTAAATCTGAACCGATCTTACCCAATTTTTGCATACATGTTTCTAGTTGGATTATAAGATGTTCTGCCAAATTTAAAGAAAATCGGGTGCAATATGTCGTTTCTAGAGCGGAAAATGTCAAATCGGGAGCGACATTTGTATGGGGGCTATATCTAAATCTGAACCGACCTTACCCAATTTTTGCATACATGTTTCTAGTTGGATTATAAGATGTTCTGCCAAATTTAAAGAAAATCGGGTACAATATGTCGTTTCTAGAGCGGAAAATGTCAAATCGGGAGCGACATTTGTATGGGGGCTATATCTAAATCTGAACCGATATTACCCAATTTTTGCATACATATTTCTAGTTGGATTATAAGATGTTCTGCCAAATTTAAAGAAAATCGGGTGCAATATGTCGTTTCTAGAGCGGAAAATGTCAAATCGGGAGCGACATTTGTATGGGGGCTATATCTAAATCTGAACCGATTTTACCCAATTTTTGCATACATGTTTCTAGTTGGATTATAAGATGTTCTGCCAAATTTAAAGAAAATCGGGTATAATATGTCGTTTCTAGAGCGGAAAATGTCAAATCGTGAGCGACATTTGTATGGGGGCTATATCTAAATCTGAACCGATTTCCTCCAAATTCAATACCGATGGTCCTTGGCCAGAAAAAATAACTTCTGCCAAGTTTCATGACAATCGGACAACAATTGCGACCTGGAGAGTGCGAACAAGCTTAGATGGACAGCAGACGGACGGACGGACGGACGGACAGACAGACATCGTTAAATCGACTCAGCTGGTGATTCTAAGCCGATCGGTATACTTAAAGGTGGGTCTAGCTCGATTATTTCTTGGTGTTACAAACATTTGGCGCGAAACTAACTTATAATACCCTAGACCACGAAGTGGTGTAGGGTATCAAAAACTATAATGAATCGAATTTTATTTATTCATAATCCTAAATATTTGGCTAATAGTCCTGTTTTGCGAAGTCCGATTAGTAGCCGATAACCGGTTTTTAGTCGAAGCCGATTAATCGGTCGAACTCTAATATATATTACTGATAACGAGAAATATAAATTTTATGTCGGATTTTTGATTTGTGGCGGTCGTGCGTGACTAAAGTCATGTTGAAAGCAAATGTATATATTTCGGATAACGAGAAACCGAAACCGGTTGTGAACTGATGGGACATGTGCAGAGGGGCACAGGATTACTTTCTGAGCTAGCAGACTGAACGTTGGTTCATCAAATTACTTATCGCGAGAAAGAACAATTCGTAGGCGGAATTTTAAATTGAAGTGACATTTTGAAATTTGATGCATATATGCTGTACACAGGAATGATACATCTGAGATCGGGTTGGGATTTTACTTTGTGCTCTACTGCTACAAATGTGTATTTAGGAATTTGAAAGTAGTAGAACTCACCATCAATGAAAGCGAGTTTTTATATTGGGACAAAAGTGGAACAGCGAAACATATCAACGAATACTTTTGATGAAATTTAACAAATAAATAAAAATACAATTTACTTAAAAAATGTTAAACATATTATTTGTTGAAAAAATGTTACAAGAATATCCTGAATATTCTACAATGTGGCAGAAAATTATGTTCTTAAAATAAAAAAAATCTGCGACTGATTTGAACAAAAATTTTAGGGGAAAGAATGTATGTGAAATTTAAATTTCCGTCACTTGAAATTTTGCACATCTCGTTTACGAAAGTTAATAAATTCTACAGTTTTGAAATAATAGAGCTGTTTTTCTTTAAGCCGGGATAACAAGCTGCGATAACAAAAACTTTAATAAAAATTAAATTTTTCGTTCAAAATAAAAAAATATTTTTTCACATTGTCGCCAACTACAATATAAATACAGTGAAATTCCCCTAACTCGAAGTCCCCTAACTCGAATTTTTCCCTAACTCGAACTGTTATGTACGAATCTTGGATTCTCAATAGCTTTTTCTTATGTGTTTTTCTCCGTATGTCGAATTTCCCCTAACTCGAACTTTTCTGTAAGTCGAATTAAAAATTGATACAATTTGTGACACTTACTATTTGAGTTTATTCCCGTAACTCGAATTTTTTGTTTTGCTAATTTTAATATTGTTTTCTCGTTAATAAGTAGTACATACATACATATTTTGGTGGCACTTCTTTGCGAAGCCTTTAATTCAGTGATGGGCACCGCTCTCTTTTCCTATGCACAGTGCATAGGAATGAAAATGCTGCTTCTGTCACGGAGAGACACATGTACACATCGTGTACATATAAAAAATGTTTAATTTCCATAACTCGAATTTTCCCTAACTCGAAGTGTTTTGTCGTGCCCTAGGCGATTCGAGTTAGGGGAATTTCACTGTATATATATCAAAAGAAATTTTCAAAAAAATATTTTGTGTCGACTTTATTGGACTTAGCCTCGATATCCATCATTTTGACTTACACTGGATAATTATCCAGGCTAAGTCAAACATTTTTAACACAAAATTATTTTTTCAAAATTTGTTTTCACACACACATTGATATTGCTTTTGGCGACAATTTTAAAAAAAGAATTTTTTATTTTGAGTGTAATTTTAACATTTTATTTAGATTTTTGTTATCGCAGCTTAGTTATCCAATCTTAAAGAAAAACAGCCATAATGATGCTCTGCAACATGATGGTCTGCTCCAAAAAAATCATAAAAATCATGATCCAAAAATTCGATCAATAAGTTACTCTAAAACAAGAATAACAAGTAAGGAAAGGCTAAAGTAGGGCGGGGCCGACTATATGATACACTCCACTTTCAATCCGAATACAATTCAATTCGGTAGAAAATTGAAAACGGGAAGAATTTTTGTATATTTCCTAATCATAGGATGATATGACCTGACCCAATTTGTCAAATCGAGAAGAATATTTGTATCGGGACTATACAGGCCCGTGCGCAGGATTTTCCCCTGGGGGGGGGGGTTTTCATCTACACTCATAAAAAAGTTAACTATAATGAGTTAAAATTAAGTAAAATTTAGGAAACCAAGTACATTTTTACTAAATATAAGTAGAAATTTTCTTAAATCTAAGTAAATTTTTCCTAAAATTAAGTAAATTTTTTACTAAATCTTCGTAAAATTTTGCTGAAAATTTCCTAAAACTAAGTAAATGTTTACTCAAATCAAGTAAATATTTACTCAAACTGAGGACAATTTTGCTGATTTTTTTCCTCAAAACGAGTAAATTTTTACTTAAACTGAGGAAAATTTTATTTTTACAAGGAAAAAGGTCCAATTTAACTAAAAAATCAAACAAATAGTTTTGCTTCAGAGTATACAAAACTGATACAAAAAATTACAACATGAAATATTTCTCAAAAGTTTCATGATACCTCTGCCATAAGGATTTGTTGCAAAGGCAAGTTAGGCGCCTTAACAGTGGTTGTTCAGAATAATTCATAATGTATTTAAGAAATAAGTCTCTGCAAACGAACGAGAATTGCTCTTAGATTAATATTCAAGATTTTTTAACAATTTCAAATGTTTTTATAAGTTCATTACTTAAATGTATGAAGAACTCGGCATAAATTTCAGTAAACATTTTAACTTCATTTTAGGAAAAAACACATTTTTAAGGTAAAATTTCCTAAATGGAATTTTTCCATACCAAAAATTTCAGTTTTTTTTCTCACTTAAAACCTTGAAAATATTCTTCCACATAAGTTGGATTTACTCAATTGTAAGAATTTATTATTAGATCCCAAGAAATGTATTTAAGTAAATATACTACCCTTTTTCTAGTAAATGAACTATTTACTATGGCTTTGAAAGAAGGAAACTTTACTCATACTTAGTTAATTTTCCAACTTTTTAGAAAATTTTTACTGCAGCGTTTGGAAACCACTTATATTTTATTTCCAGGATCTTCCAGATTCCAACGGATACATTCGTCCGACAGTCAGTACACTCAAAGGAATATGTCAGTAAAAGAAAGCAGATAGTCTACTGAAAGAGCAGATTTTCTGCTGTTAAAAAAGACACAGCAGATTTGTATCTGCTGAGATGGTAAACAGCTTTTTGATGTTTTTAGCAATATATGTTATACACATATTGTCCCAAGCTAATATAAAAGAAAATTCGATCTAAACTCGTTCATAAGCTTATCTATTTTTATATTTGAATTAACAACAGCCAATTTTAGCAGACTGCAAACTCTTTAGCAGTGTGAATGATGATGCAAGATTGTAATAACAGACTTGTTCTCTAAATGTAGAAATTTTTCTTAAATAGTTGCTTGAATAAGTGGCTATGAACAAAAACACAACTTTTCAGGAGAGCGAAAAAAATGATTTTCTCCTTAATTTGAAGAGAAATTATTATTCGTTCTTCTACAGTTCAATCTAAAGAGGATTACTAATTGCTACGATTAAAAAGATTTCGAAATTTCCTATTATTCGCGGTTTCTTGGTTCATAGCCACTTTTGTATGTCTAAAATTGAGCACGATGAATGTTGAAATAAGAATAAGATTTATTGTAAATACTATAACTTTTTTCATGGAAATCTTGGCAATGTTGTAAAGAAAACACATTTTCTGTGGTGTACACAGCGAATTTAAAGATTCCTGCTTCATCCGTCAGATTGGTCGCTTGTAACATATATGTAGCCAGTCGCGAAAATCGCTGCAATTGATGAAAAATCCAAAATTCTCCATTGCAATTCCTTATATTTTAACTTTCTTCATTCATAATTCTGAAACTTTTCATGCACAAATATTCCCCATGAAGTGAGCAACCACATGCCAAAGAAATATTTTGGTATTCTCAATATAATAAAAAGTTACGCCGGTTTTTCTAAATATACTTTTCACAATTTTTGACTTTACAGTCACCATTATTCCTAGTTTAGCCTGATAACTGGGGAATCAAAATGCTATTAACGCGAAATGATGGAATACGATATGCTCTAAATCCAGAAAAATGTTTTAAACAAAATCGTTGTAGCGAATTACAACATTATTTATATTATTTGTATGTTCATAACCACTTATGCAGTCACAAACTATAGTGTGAGTGGATCAGAAACATTTGGAAAAATAGCTTTAGAAATTAAATTATTTTCCAAATAACATACAAATGACATACAAATCTGAGAATTGTTTGGCATCAAAAAGTCATTTTCGAGAAAATGGTTCATAGCCACTTTTGAATATAAGCCCTCGATATATATTTTGAAGAAATATTACACAAAAAACGATTAAATTCCTCGGCGATAAACCCTTCAGTCCCTGCAAGAAGAAACAACTACACCATTTTCAAGTGTATTTCAAAAGATACCATTTGCAATTCAAAAATGTCATTTGAAATTCAAAAAATATCATTTGAAATTCATTCGTTTGAAATTCAAAACTCGTCATTTGTAATTCAAAACTCGTCATTTGAAATTCAAAACTCGTCATTTGTAATTCAAAAATCGCCATTTGAAATTCTTCTTTTGTGGGAAAAATAGTTTGTTTGCGGTAAACATGTCATCAGTTGTTGTAAATGAACAAAGAGAAATAAGTTTATGTATATCAAACAGTGATCTTCGTTTGTCGAAATGGATTTGTGTTATAATTGCAAACTCCCAAAACATTGGAAGTAACAGAAACCGTCGTTGAAAATAGGATACATAGGTTCAGATTTAGATACAGCACCATAAAAATGTCCAATCACAAATGTTACATCTTATTAAGAATATTTTAGATTTCATTATGATATCATAGTGATACTTATCTACACTTTTTTAAAATTACTAAACGATTTTGTTATTAAATTTCCAAACTTTTATTACAGTACACAATTAAAAGTTCATAAGATATAGCTCTAGTCGAATGTCAAGAAGTGGTATCGGTAAATAAAAATGAAAATTTTCCGAACAATTTGGAGTCCATTAGCGAAAATAGCACTACACAATCTTGAAATTGGCACAATTCGTTTAGTTTGTTTGTATTTTTCATAAACTTTGTCCGAAATTCAAGAAAGTATCCACGATTTTTTATGTAATTTTCGTGTTTTCATGATTTTACTGGAAAATTACCATTTCAGACGAGTTATTTTAAAAAGACCTCAAAATTCTATATTTTATTGCTTCAGAAAGTCTAGAAGGTTTTAAAAAGTATATGTTCGAAACCTCTCTGGGGGGGGTTTGAACCCCCAAAACCCCCCCCTGCGCACGGCCCTAGGACTATATCCAAACATGGAATCAAGTGACTAACTTTCACAATAAGTTCTTCTTGTTGAAGTATAACGTGTTATGCTCAATTTTAACAAATTCTCTAAAAATACGCGGTTTCTGGGGGAACAAAATTTGTATGGGAGCTATATATAAATCTGAACCGATCTAACACATTTTTACAACAGGTGTTTCCAGTTGAAATATAAGTTTTTTGCGAATTTAGAAGAAAATCTGTTAAAATATGTGGATTCTAGGGTGGAAATATTCAAATTGGGAGCGAAATTTGTATGGGAGCTATATATAAATCTGAACCGATCTAACACATTTTTACAACAGGTGTTTCCAGTTGAAATATAAGGTGTTTTGCCAATTTTGAAGAAAATCTGTTGAAATATGTGGATTCTAGAGCGGAAAAAATCAAATTGGGAGCGAAATTTGTATGGGAGCTATATAAATCTTAACCGATCTAACACATTTTTACCACAGGTGTTTCCAGTTGAAATATAAGGTGTTTTGCGAATTTTGAAGAAAATCTGTTAAAATATGTGGATTCTAGAGCGGAAAAATTCAAATTGGGAACGAAATTCGTATGGGAGCTATATATAAATCTGAACCGATCTGACCTATTTTCGCCATAGGTGCTCCTAGTTTAAATATAAGTTGTTTTACCAAATCTGAAGACAAACTGATAAAATATGTGGTTTCTAGAGCGGAAAAAGTTAAATCGGGAGCGACATTTGTATGGGAGCTATATATAAATCTGAACCGATCTAACACATTTTTACCACAGGTGTTTCTAGTTCAAATATAAGATGTTTTGCCAATTTTGAAGAAAATCTGTTCAAATATGTGGTATCTAGAGTGAAAAGAGTCAAATCGGGAGTGAAATTCGTATGGGGGCTATATCTAAATCTGAACCGATTTTCTTCAAATTAAATAGCGTTCGTCCTTATCCAGAAAAACTTCGTTGTGCAAAGTTTCATTTGGTTCTGTCTACAATTGCGGCCTGTATCGTGATTACAAGAATAGATGGACGGACAGACAGACAGACAGACAGACAGACGGACGGACATTTCTAAATCGATTCAAAAAGTGATTCTAAGTCGATCGGTATAATTAACAATGGGTCTATCTCCCTTCCTTTTGGGTGTTACAAACAAATGCACAAAGACATAATACTCTCGTGGAGTGTATAAAAATGTATATTTAAAGTGCGTTTAGCTCACAGACGGCTTGATGTAGGAACGAAATATTTAGCAAATCATCATTAAATAATTCAAACTTTACTGGAAATTATTATACCCTCCACCTCCAGAATGGGGGTATACTAACTTTGTCATTCCGTTTGTAACACCTTGAAATATCGACCTGAGGCCCTATAAAGTATTTATATTCTTGATCGTCATAAAATTCTAAGACGATCTAGCCGTGTCCTTCCGTCCGTGTCTTGAAAGCACGCTAGCATCTAAACAAAAGGAGCTAGGACGTCCTCATTTGCCATAAATGCGTCTTATAGTCGTAGATCGGTTGGGATTGAAACTGGACAAAATCGGCCCAAAGGGAAAATTTTTCCCTTACAAGGACTAAAAATACCCATAATAACCCCTAATATTTTAGAGTATTTAAGCATACTTTTTCAACATGTCTGCTTGATATTGGGTATGCACATTCCCCCTACAACAAAAACGTGGGACAAAAAGGGATAAAAATATATTTTCCAAATTCGTACTTTTTGGTACCAAACCAAACGGCTGCAACTAGAATAATGAAATTCGGTGTATACATTCCGCTGATTGCGTAGACACGTAAAAGAAACGGATTTTTCGAAATTCGTACTTTTTGGGGTTAAAATGGAAAAAGGGGATAAAAATGGTACCAACTAAATGGGCGCAGCTAGAATCATGGAATTCGGTGTATACATTCCTCTGACTGCATAGGCACGCAAAATAAAAGAAAATTTCCAAATTCGTATTTTTTACTTTTAGGGCAAAAATTGGTTGAATCATGAAGTTAGGTTATTTTCCACTATGTACGTGAGATAATGTATTTTCAAAATTTGTACTTTTGAAATTATAATAGAATGGAAATAAACAACTGAAACACCCACTATCTACCAATATTTATGGTATTTAAGCTTTTTGAAAATATAAATATAAGAATATTTATTTTTTGAATTGACTTGAAGTATTATTTCGATATGTAAACGTATTGGAAGCCTTGTCTTATAAGCGTGGTTTGAAATAATAAAACTATTGTATTTATTTATAAAATTATTTTTTTTTCAATATTTGTATTTGTTTTGGTTTGGCGATATTAAAAAACTTATATTTTTCTGCAATATTACTGCACTTCTGCGAAAATCGACAGCCTCTGTCTCTGTGGAATGCAATCCATGGTGGAGGGCGAACTTAACTCCGTTTTTACTTGCTTTTTCGTTTGTATGGACCGCGGCCCAGCCTAATGTATCGGGTGATTCATAGAGTGGTGTGATTTTCAATAGGCTGCTTTGTCACTTTTGTTCAGTATCATTTGGCATCATGGAAAGATGCACATCAAAACAGTGTCTCCAAATTGTTCAGATGTATTACGAAAAATAGCGTTTTGTGAGAAAGAAGATCGTGGCCAATCGATTCGCCATTGTTCCCAGCAACTTGACTTGTCGTATTCGACACCTTGGCATATTTCACTCGGCCTTGCGGCGGACGAAATTAAACTTGTGCAAGAATTGAAGCCAAACCAATTAAATTTACGTGTTATTTTCAGTTAATGGGCTCTCCAGGCGCTATGCTCCGAATGGGCCACCTCAGACATAGTCGTGACCAACATTTACATGATATTATTTTCAAACAGTAAATGCCATAAATTTTTCTTTTAACCAATAATAAAAAAATTAGGTTCACTTTCAGATTTTGTGTGTTTTATTTTACATTATAAATCAAACCAAATATGAATCACCAGTTACATACATAAGTATTTGATAAACTTTTTTTTCAGTTTTGGTGCTTCACGAAAATTGTATTTCCAATTATGTATGATAATTGTAGCTTTAACATTGGAAAATATTTCATTTAATTATTTTTGAATTCAACAAAACCGTTCGTTGATTTTGTATCTATTATGTCATTAATGCAATTGATGACTCGATTAGCGAATGTTGTAAGAATGTTGAAAAAAAAAATTATACTGTGACTACGCTGATTTACTTAAAAAAGAAAAAAAGAAGAAACTTTTATCTTTCCAACGACATATATGATATTTATTTAAAGCTTGAGTTATCTGAGTAAATTTGTGCCATCTAGTTTATTTTTTCTACACTTTCTAACATTGGCAATGTTTTTCAATTTAAGTTTTATGGTAACCGTACCACTTGTGAATTTATTTAGATTTAGGATTAAATCGATACGTTGTGTTTTACAATCCGTCAGTAATAGGAGTTATTGCAGTTTTTGTTAAAACAAAATTGTTGCAAAAATACAAGTTTAGGTCATAAAAAAATTCGAACACATTTTACTATCTGCAAAATTTGAGCATGACCCAATGTTAGTGTAGTTTCTAGAGCTGTAATAAAGTAGAAAGGGGCCAATTTGGATTATTTCAAAGTATGGACACATATATTTGACCTTCATAGTATATATTATTATTTGAAATATATTAAAATCTGCAAAACATTAAAAACTTCCGATGTAAAATTTGGGTAATAGAGGGGTAAGAATAAAAATGGGGCCATTTGTAAGGGCGCTAAATTAAAAAGTGGGTCCATATAGATCACTTTCAAAGGCGGTATTTTTAGTTGAAAGATATATTGCTCTGCAAAATTGTATTGAGATCCAATGTACGATGTGGGTTCTAGAGCTATAATCGAGTATAAATTGGGACCCAATTTGTATGGGTGTTATACCAAAATATGGACCCATATATTTGACTTTCATAGTATGTACTCTTAGTTGAAGTAATGTGCAAAATTTGATAAACTTCCGATGTGAAATGTGGGTCCTAGAGGCGTAATAATAAAAATGGGGGCCCATTTGCAGGGCGTAACATTAAAAAGTGCGCGCTTATAGATCACTTTCAAAGTATGTCTTCTTTATTGAAATATAACATGATTTGCAAAAATTTATCAAGATAAATGTGAGATGTGGGTTCTATAGCGATAATAGTGTAAACCGGGGGCCCATTTGTATCGGGACTATACCAATACATTGACCTAATCTAAATGTAACATTGTGTGGGAAATTTGATCAAGATCCGATCTAAATGTGCATTTTACAGCAGTAATATTGTAAATCGGAGGTACATTTTGGTGTTACAAACATTTGGCGGAAAACTAACTTATAATACCCTAGTCCACGAAGTGGTGTAGGGTACAATAAATATGATCTTGTTTTGTGATTGGGTCCATATCGAATGCTTCCATTGAAAGCAAACCTTCTAACAATATTTTTATATTCTAAGATTGTAATGTTTGGCAATGAAAACATTGTACTGAGAAAGTGGGAAATTATTCAATTTGTTTTAGAATTATACACATTCGATAATAAATTACTTGTATTTCTTTTGGAATAATTAAAATTTTTATCGCGCGGCAATTGTGATTTATTCATGCATATTTGCGTTTAATTGTAAAATGTACCACTATCTATTTCCGTTAATCTCCGCTAATTAATCGACTGCCGAAAACAAATAACGCTTAGATAATATATTTGAAATTTGTACGAGCAAAAGAAGGAAACCCACGAACGTCGGTAACAAAATCTTTATTACTTCTATTACAATAGAGTTGTTTGTGAGTAATAAATTTGATATTTATTACATAGCATTCAGACATCGCGTAGTTAAAACACCTAATTTTCTTATTATTACCGGGATTAGATTACTCAACTGAATTTGACTGAAAGTATACTTTTCCTCATAATATATTGGCGGCTAAATTATATGCAGATTCTAATTTCAATTACTGTCAAATATTAAAGTATTACGGCTTCGTTTGCAAAGCGTGAAATATTTTACGTGATACTTGTTTGATGTAATTTATCGGAATCCATTAACTCGTTTCTTGTTTCAATAATCAATTGCCAATATCCATGAACAGATGGCAATGATTTTAATATGTAAGGTGTGTGTAACGTCCACCTTTCAAATTCCACCCTTTGCTCAACACACAAAAGCTCTTGATGTGGTGAACGAATGATATACATTGCATTAACCCTTCATTTCGCATTCGTGAAACGAGTCCAAGTTATACATTCCGTAACTTGGGATAAGCTCACTTGAAAATAAAAAAATAATATTTCCACAAACGCCACCAAAAGAGTTTATTCTGCGTTTATAATAATAAACCAGTAAGGAAAGGCTAAAGTCGGGCGGGGCCGACTATATGATACACTCCACTTTCTATCAGAATACAATTCAATTCGGAAAAAAGTGAAAACGGGAAGAATTTTTCTATGTTTCCTAATCATAGGCTAATATGTCCTCGTTCAATTTGCCAAATCGAAAAGAATATTTGTATTACGGCTACATCCAAACATGGAATGAAGTGACCCATTTCACAATAGGTTCTTCCAGTTCTCAATTTTAAGTAATTCGATGAAAATACGTGGTTTCTGGGGCGGAAAACTCAAATCGGGAGTGAAATTCGTATGTGGTCTATATCTAAATCTGAACCGATCTGGCTAATTTTCACCGTGGGTGTTTCTAGTTGAAATATAAGATGTTTTGCCAATTTTGAAGCACATCTGTTAAAACATGTGGTTTCTACAGCAGAAAAAGTCAAATCGGGAGTGAAATTCGTATGGGGGCTATATCTAAATCTGAACCGATCTGGCTAATTTTCACCGTGGGTGTTTCTAGTTGAAATATAAGATGTTTTGCCAATTTTGAAGCACATTTGTTAAAACATGTGGTTTCTACAGCAGAAAAAGTCAAATCGGGAGTGAAATTCGTATGGGGGCTATATCTAAATCTGAACCGATCTGGCTAATTTTCACCGTGGGTGTTTCTAGTTGAAATATAAGATGTTTTGCCAATTTTGAAGAACATCTGGTAAAACATGAGGTTTCTACAGCAGAAAAAGTCAAATCGGGAGTGAAATTCGTATGGGGGCTATATCTAAATCTGAACCGATCTGGCTAATTTTCACCGTGGGTGTTTCTAGTTGAAATATAAGATGTTTTGCCAATTTTGAAGCACATCTGTTAAAACATGTGGTTTCTACAGCAGAAAAAGTCAAATCGGGAGTGAAATTCGTATGGGGGCTATATCTAAATCTGAACCGATCTGGCTAATTTTCACCGTGGGTGTTTCTAGTTGAAATATAAGATGTTTTGCCAATTTTGAAGCACATTTGTTAAAACATGTGGTTTCTACAGCAGAAAAAGTCAAATCGGGAGTGAAATTCGTATGGGGGCTATATCTAAATCTGAACCGATCTGGCTAATTTCCACCGTGGGTATTTCTAGTTGAAATATAAGAT
>CANDYM010000056.1:0-15782 GCA_947397865.1 Polietes domitor
TATTTAACTATTTAACTATTTAACTATTTAACTATTTAACTATTTAACTATTTAACTATTTAACTATTTAACTATTTAACTATTTAAATATTTAACTATTTAACTATTTAACTATTTAACTATTTAACTATTTAACTATTTAACTATTTAACTATTTAACTATTTAACTATTTAACTATTTAACTATTTAACTATTTAACTATTTAACTATTTAACTATTTAACTATTTAACTATTTAACTATTTAACTATTTAACTATTTAACTATTTAACTATTTAACTATTTAACTATTTAACTATTTAACTATTTAACTATTTAACTATTTAACTATTTAACTATTTAACTATTTAACTATTTAACTATTTAACTATTTAACTATTTAACTATTTAACTATTTAACTATTTAACTATTTAACTATTTAACTATTTAACTATTTAACTATTTAACTATTTAACTATTTAACTATTTAACTATTTAACTATTTAACTATTTAACTATTTAACTATTTAACTATTTAACTATTTAACTATTTAACTATTTAACTATTTAACTATTTAACTATTTAACTATTTAACTATTTAACTATTTAACTATTTAACTATTTAACTATTTAACTATTTAACTATTAACTATTTAACTATTTAACTATTTAACTATTTAACTATTTAACTATTTAACTATTTAACTATTTAACTATTTAACTATTTAACTATTTAACTATTTAACTATTTAACTATTTAACTATTAACTATTTAACTATTTAACTATTTAACTATTTAACTATTTAACTATTTAACTATTTAACTATTTAACTATTTAACTATTTAACTATTTAACTATTTAACTATTTAACTATTTAACTATTTAACTATTTAACTATTTAACTATTTAACTATTTAACTATTTAACTATTTAACTATTTAACTATTTAACTATTTAACTATTTAACTATTTAACTATTTAACTATTTAACTATTTAACTATTTAACTATTTAACTATTTAACTATTTAACTATTTAACTATTTAACTATTTATTAACTATTTAACTATTTAACTATTTAACTATTTAACTATTTAACTATTTAACTATTTAACTATTTAACTATTTAACTATTTAACTATTTAACTATTTAACTATTTAACTATTTAACTATTTAACTATTTAACTATTTAACTATTTAACTATTTAACTATTTAACTATTTAACTATTTAACTATTTAACTATTAACTATTTAACTATTTAACTATTTAACTATTTAACTATTTAACTATTTAACTATTTAACTATTTAACTATTTAACTATTTAACTATTTAACTATTTAACTATTTAACTATTTAACTATTTAACTATTTAACTATTTAACTATTTAACTATTTAACTATTTAACTATTTAACTATTTAACTATTTAACTATTTAACTATTTAACTATTTAACTATTTAACTATTTAACTATTTAACTATTTAACTATTTAACTATTTAACTATTTAACTATTTAACTATTTAACTATTTAACTATTTAACTATTTAACTATTTAACTATTTAACTATTTAACTATTTAACTATTTAACTATTTAACTATTTAAACTATTTAACTATTTAACTATTTAACTATTTAACTATTTAACTATTTAACTATTTAACTATTTAACTATTTAACTATTTAACTATTTAACTATTTAACTATTTAACTATTTAACTATTTAACTATTTAACTATTTAACTATTTAACTATTTAACTATTTAACTATTTAACTATTTAACTATTTAACTATTTAACTATTTAACTATTTAACTATTTAACTATTTAACTATTTAACTATTTAACTATTTAACTATTTAACTATTTAACTATTTAACTATTTAACTATTTAACTATTTAACTATTTAACTATTTAACTATTTAACTATTTAACTATTTAACTATTTAACTATTTAACTATTTAACTATTTAACTATTTAACTATTTAACTATTTAACTATTTAACTATTTAACTATTTAACTATTTAACTATTTAACTATTTAACTATTTAACTATTTAACTATTTAACTATTTAACTATTTAACTATTTAACTATTTAACTATTTAACTATTTAACTATTTAACTATTTAACTATTTAACTATTTAACTATTTAACTATTTAACTATTTAACTATTTAACTATTTAACTATTTAACTATTTAACTATTTAACTATTTAACTATTTAACTATTTAAACTATTTAACTATTTAACTATTTAACTATTTAACTATTTAACTATTTAACTATTTAACTATTTAACTATTTAACTATTTAACTATTTAACTATTTAACTATTTAACTATTTAACTATTTAACTATTTAACTATTTAACTATTTAACTATTTAACTATTTAACTATTTAACTATTTAACTATTTAACTATTTAACTATTTAACTATTTAACTATTTAACTATTTAACTATTTAACTATTTAACTATTTAACTATTTAACTATTTAACTATTTAACTATTTAACTATTTAACTATTTAACTATTTAACTATTTAACTATTTAACTATTTAACTATTTAACTATTTAACTATTTAACTATTTAACTATTTAACTATTTAACTATTTAACTATTTAACTATTAACTATTTAACTATTTAACTATTTAACTATTTAACTATTTAACTATTTAACTATTTAACTATTTAACTATTTAACTATTTAACTATTTAACTATTTAACTATTTAACTATTTAACTATTTAACTATTTAACTATTTAACTATTTAACTATTTAACTATTAACTATTTAACTATTTAACTATTTAACTATTTAACTATTTAACTATTTAACTATTTAACTATTTAACTATTTAACTATTTAACTATTTAACTATTTAACTATTTAACTATTTAACTATTTAACTATTTAACTATTTAACTATTTAACTATTTAACTATTTAACTATTTAACTATTTAACTATTTAACTATTTAACTATTTAACTATTTAACTATTTAACTATTTAACTATTTAACTATTTAACTATTTAACTATTTAACTATTTAACTATTTAACTATTTAACTATTTAACTATTTAACTATTTAACTATTTAAACTATTTAACTATTTAACTATTTAACTATTTAACTATTTAACTATTTAACTATTTAACTATTTAACTATTTAACTATTTAACTATTTAACTATTTAACTATTTAACTATTTAACTATTTAACTATTTAACTATTTAACTATTTAACTATTTAACTATTTAACTATTTAACTATTTAACTATTTAACTATTTAACTATTTAACTATTTAACTATTAACTATTTAACTATTTAACTATTTAACTATTTAACTATTTAACTATTTAACTATTTAACTATTTAACTATTTAACTATTTAACTATTTAACTATTTAACTATTTAACTATTTAACTATTTAACTATTTAACTATTTAACTATTTAACTATTTAACTATTTAACTATTTAACTATTTAACTATTTAACTATTTAACTATTTAACTATTTAACTATTTAACTATTTAACTATTTAACTATTTAACTATTTAACTATTTAACTATTTAACTATTTAACTATTTAACTATTTAACTATTTAACTATTTAACTATTTAACTATTTAACTATTTAACTATTTAACTATTTAACTATTTAACTATTTAACTATTTAACTATTTAACTATTAACTATTTAACTATTTAACTATTTAACTATTTAACTATTTAACTATTTAACTATTTAACTATTTAACTATTTAACTATTTAACTATTTAACTATTTAACTATTTAACTATTTAACTATTTAACTATTTAACTATTTAACTATTTAACTATTTAACTATTTAACTATTTAACTATTTAACTATTTAACTATTTAACTATTTAACTATTTAACTATTTAACTATTTAACTATTTAACTATTTAACTATATAACTAACCACTATCGAAATAAGCTCCAATAGCATATCTAGTGTACGAATGCTTGAGATAATCCTGATTTTGAATAGTTGCCGTCTCCATCGTGTAGAGTAGGACACATGGACCAGCTTTTTGGTCCTGTTTGTATTTCAAGTCGACAACATGGACGACTTCTTAAAGAACTTAGCCATTCAAATCATATAAATTCAAATTTCAAATAAATTGCCAGCTTAAGCTATTGTTATTTCATCAACACATTTCCAAAAATTTCATTTGATTCCTCATACATTCTTCCACATATATCGTCCATACGTTTCCGAATCCGATGAAGATTTATGAATGCTAATCAGTTATTGAAGTGAAGAGAGAGAGAGAGAGAGAAAAAAAGTTGCCCACACCAAAATGAAATTTTACCACAACAACTACAATTTACATCAAACATATTGGCACTGATTGAAAAGCAAAATTTGCTACGACTTTCAGTCCAATGAACACCATTGCCAATAATACGACGGTTTGCACCCGAAACATGGCATTGATGTAGGTGGTACTCTTACCAGCTGCACGTATGGGTGAGGGTTTGGCACTTGCAACATGATACTATGCCACATAATAACAGCTACGAAAGAGAACGAAATTGAAAGGAAAAAATTCTGAGGTTCACCACACACACACAAGCGCTTCCCCACAAAAAAGAAAACAAATCCAAAAATCCCTTCATTTCCTCTTCATGCTACTCCCGTTGTCGTATTACAACTGCAATCACTGGGGAATGGCTAGCTAGAGCCAGAGCCAGAACAGCGCGCTCAGCGTCCGACACATCCCCGAGTGGCACGGTTCGGAGTGCATAAAGGCTTAAGCTGTTGTACGTGTTTTAATGTTTGTATTGAAGCGTTGATAATCAATGTTGTTTAACGTGGCCAATCTGTGTCTGTATGTAGTATGCTCATCCTTCCTCGCATGCAGCCATCCATCCATTCGTTTGCTTGGCTTCGTCTCTTGGTGCAACGCGTGTGTGCATTGCATTTGGGTGTTGCATTACTAATAATGTTTCCCAATAAATTTCCGTTTTGTAAAAGTGAAAATCCTTTGCTTTAAGCATCATCAATGTAAATTCTGTTCGCAGTCCCTGCACCAACAAGCCACCGTCCCAGCATCATGTATCTGTCAGTTCATTCGTGTCACAGTGGGTGGCTTCGAATTCCATGTTGGCAATAATTTTGGAGTGAAAGTACATCCACTGGATGCATCAGTGATTGTCCTTTGCCTATATAATTTAGGTAGTTAAATACATGCATATTATAAAGTTTTATTGTTACTGCGATTTTTACAACAACAGCTTGTGTGTCATCCAGCAAAAGCCCATGACACTCAATTTGGAACCGTATTATGGGAACATGTCTTTTACAAACACCCGGCGCCGCGCCTTCTTTTGACAGATACAACAGTGCCTTTCGTGTGATGTGCTCCATTCAATACGTTGCCAGGAAGCATTACATGAAGATAGTGTGCAACCACGCCCTCTTACGGAGGATTGTGGCGAAAACCTAACGTAGCCACACAATCCTTTGTTTCTCATTGACAAGCCATGGACTTTGCTTCGTAAATCCCCACGTTAAACCATCAGTGTTATACGAGTTAAGTTTGATTTATACTATAACATTAGAACATTCCGTGATAGGAGTAGTGGTGGAGTGGTGTTATGTTATATGAAGTAATTAGCTAGGAACTGGTTCCATAGGAGAATCTACCAGTCTTAATACTGCGCTAGTTCGTTTGATTTTAAGAACTTGTCTATCTTTTTAAAATCATAAACTATTATAACCTCCAACAAAAGTCTCCATATGGTCCTAGCCGAAGGCAGTTAATAAATATTGGTATTCTAAATACCTACCGTTGAAGATAACACCTTTCTTCTCGAAAGAAAATAAATATATATTCACAGAAAAAAATTGCAATTGACTCTGGGAATATCCCCTATAAATGAAGCTCATTGCCTTGGCTAAAGGAAGTTGAGTAGTTGGATGGAGGAAAGAGAGATTATTAGTATTTGATATCTGTTTTGAAACTCTGGATGTCATAAATGGCGAGAAAGGTATTTGTCGGAACTCGATTTCACATACGAGTGGCACGAGTAAAGAACGAATTCATTATGTAATGAGTAGTGCGGCCAGCGGTCCAATCGTCAAGAAATGGATGAGAGTTCCTTGAATGTCGTGTATCTCTACCGAACGTTCTCACGCCCGGGATAAAATCACGAATATCCGAAGAACTAACACCATAAAAGTATCGATAGAACAGCGGTGATCAAGAGAGATAATATAATTGGATATGGGTGATTCCATTGGAACGGGTGTGACACTTTTCCTTAAATATGTTTAAATATTTCCCATATTCATTGACTGAGATTTTTGCTACATTGCCAATTGAAAACGCCGGATTAATCGGAATATTATTGCAAATACAAATATGCCTTAGCGCTATAAATATAGGAGATATACTACAATCTAGAACGTCACACCCTTTTGAAGAAAATCTTGAGGTTTTACTTATTTTTTTGAATTCTGTAATGTTCTTCCATTACATGACTTTATTCAGTTTTGCTAATCAAAAGGGTAGTTCATACACCTTCTTCTAAAGTATACATTACCGATATCTCTTTATGAATATAGGGAAAATAGGAAATTTAATTTGTAACGGGCGTGACATTTTGACGGAAATCCTGTTACGACGCCAGTCTATATATGGAAAAGGAAATGATCAGACCTATTGTTGTCATAATTTTTTTTGAAATATAATCAAAAATATGTATTATGAGAAGTATAGCCGTTACGAATGTTTATCGGTGTTTTCTTAAATTATAAATTGATTTTGAAATTTTGTGGAAAAAAGGGTCACATTACGTGGAATCACCCATATCCTATTGTCCCTATTAACAACATCGCCCTCCTCTGAACATGCTCAAGGAAGAGCTTGGAGCACCTGACCATATATGGCAGTTGTATTCCATTCCATTAGGTCTGATGTAGGTAGATATTAAAAAATCTGAGATAGTGAAGTATTTCTTACACAGAAATACTCAATACCAGCAACGCCAGATACCTTTACTCTACGGTTTTGGACATACACCAGAGGAGAAAATTACTAAGGCCGAAGGAAGTCAACGCAGGAGACCTCTACTCTGCGTAGTCGGTTTTGGGTGTACCAAACTTTTGTACTTTTTTGCGACATTTTTCTAATCTTCATTTTTCTTAAAATACAAAAAGCCCAAATTCAAAAATACAAAAATATCCGAGGAAACCTTACCACAAATGTATGTGTTGTTGTGATCAATACATCATTTTAGGGCAATTTTTCATTTTTACTTTGGGAAATGTAGCTGCAGAATTTAATGTTTCCATTATAGTCGGCATATTAATTTGTTTTCCCACTACGGTGGCTAACATATTCCTGATCACATTTGAATTGGATTGACCTTAGAGCAGCAGACTTTGCCTTAAGGGCATCATCTTTGATATTTAAGGAGGTGCGCTTTGTACATGATCAAATATCTGCAACTATCTAGTCGGTTCAGGGGGTGCCACAAATTATTGCTTATGTCTATCCAGTTCGAAGAATTATTAAATCCCTTTTTTCGTCTACTCATTATCTCAATTGCTACCAAGGCATTTGCGAGAGGTCATTCCGATTTCCTTTGGTTAGAAGATAATCTTATAGATCTGTAGTTCTTATGAGAAGTATACTATACTAAGTCTAATATCAAAACATAATTCTCATTAGATTAGTGGGCTTTTGTGTGCATCACTCATTCAGATTTCCTTTGACAAGAGAAGAGGCTTACCTCCAAGCCTCAAGGCTAATTGTCCTAGGAAAGGTCCGATGCGAAGAAGTTTCCCTTCGATCTATAGTTGTTAGGAGAAGTATTCTTGACGGGTATCAGCGTTGTTTAGTTTGATTTTAAGTCGTTCTCATTCACCTTATCGATCCATATTTCTTATGAGAAGAATATAAGACGAATATCAGTGTTACTTCGCTTTATATCGAGACATACTTCTCATTCGTTTGGTGAGATTTTTTATCTATATTTCTTAGGAGAAGTATTCTTGTATTAGGAGAAGTATCAGTGTTATTTAGTTTGATTTGAAGCCGTATTCATTTATTCCGATTTTCTTTGACTAGAAGAATGTTCTATATCAGTCATTAGTTCTTATGAGAAGTATAGAAGACGTATATCAGTGCTGTTTCGTCTAATGTCGAGATATACTTCTCTTTAGCTCGATGGGATTTTTATCCTAAAGAGTTCGATATTTTCTCCAACAATCGCTGTGCATGATTTTTTCGAATGAAGTCATTCATATTTCCTTGTCGATCTATGATTCCTTTGAGACGTAGTCAAGTTCTCCGAGCCTTTGGTCTATTTGCATTCCGAAAGCCATTGACAACTTGATTATTTAAACATTATCAGCACTTGTTTTTTTTCAAAATCCCCCACTGTCTGAGCCAATCTGTTCATCGTTCATCGCTCATGCCAACCCATTCCAGCAATGCACAGGTATAAATGAGATCTCATCATCTCGGTTAAATTTTATGCACGTTATTCCGGTTGTTTTTCCAGGGAAGGCATTTGACAATGCAGTGGATTAAATTTAAAGGTTTTCAGTTCCCTTTTCCCCTCTCGGTTTATATGCGTGTAAATGCAATTTTCGGGGTGTGTGTGTATGAGCGAGAGTGAGAGCGAGTGCGGCATTGCTGGTGGATGGTCGGTCGTGTTGGCCATGTTGTTGGGTGTTGGGTCTGTTGCTGCAGGAGTTTATTTAATCTGTATCGGGTGATTGTTTGGTCAATATTGGTCAATTTTGTTTTCTCGATATCGAATGAACAAACGACCGAAGGACCACCATACCCAATCCAAACGGAGAATGTTGACCAGGCAGCACCAGCAGAAGCACCAGGACGTGCTTTATTATATAAATATGTTGAAGCAACAGTCGGTTCAGGCAAATATAGTTACAAATTACATTGAAACCAGTGGTGGTGGTAGTGCTGCTGTTTGTGATGATGATGACGCCGAGGACGAGAATATTCTGCAGCGAATGAGTGGTTTGGAGGATATGTTGCTACAGCAGTAAATATATCAGTTTCCACTTGCTTTACGCAAAGAACCAGTCACGGTGGAAAATCCGTTGACAGTAATTATAACTACATTAAGAATGGTTTTTCAGTAGCCTGGGTACTGGGTACGGTTTATTTGAAAGCCATAGGTTATATATGAGACTGCAATAAGGAATCGATGAGAAGATGAATTTTAAAGGCTAAGTTCAAATTTTTAAACATGGAAAAAATGAGTTTTAATATCTCAGTGAAAAATATTTAATATCGTTTTAGTACTTATGGCTTTTCTAATTTATTTATAAAAATATGTTTTGTGAATAACAACACAAGAATGTAATCAAAATTTAAAATGGTTTGAAATGACACAACAACGGTGTTAGTGGTGGTTGTAAGTATCATCGCCCAAAGTTAAGAGAAGCTAGTAAATAAGGCGATAAGTTCGACCGGGCCGAACTTTATATACCCTCCACCATGGATTGCATTCCACAGAAGCTTTCGATTTTCGCGGAATTGTAGTAACATTGCCGGAAAATGTTAAATTATATAATAGAGCCAAGCTAAAACAAATAAAAAATATTGAAAAAAGAATACATTTATAAATAAATATAAAAGTTTTATTATTTTAAACTACGCTTAAAAGGCACGACAACCAATATGTTTATACTATATAAATCGAAATAATACTTCAATTCAAATTTTAAATAAAATTCAAAAATTAAATAAGAGGCAGCAGTGTCCAAAAAAAGCTTATTTTAATTCCAAAAGTACATATTTTGATAATCCATTATCTCAGTGCACGATAATCTAACTTCATGACAATACCAATTTTTGCCGTAAAAGTAAAAATGTGCGAATTTTGAAAAATCTTGTTATTTTGCGAGTCTATTCAGTCAGAGGAATGTATACACCGAATTCCATTACCATTAATTCCATATTCCCATTAAACCCCTTAATAGTAGGAATGTGGAAAAAATACTTTTATATTATGAATCTACTTAATTAGAGGAATGCACACATCGGTTTTTGTGTTTCTAGTTGTTGTCGTTTGATATGTACTATTTTTGCCCCTTTTGTTCACCCCCTACAAATAAATTTATGGGGTCGTTAATGCTATGGGAGGAATATCAACATATTCAAAATACATGCTGAATTACTAAATATAAACATATTATTATATTACTATAAATATTAGGGGTATTTTCAGTCCTTGTGAGTGCATTTGCAATCCCATCTGACAACTTAGACAACTATAAGACGTATTAATGCAAAATTTGTACGTCCCAGCTACTTTCGTGTAGATGCTAGCGTGTTTTCAACAAATGGACGGACATGACGTTCAAGAATATACAGTGGTGACCACGAGTTTAGCACACTTCACATGTGTTCTTTATAACAGCAAATAATTTGTTCTGATAATCAACTCTGAACCAAAAATTTGTTTTTAAGTGTTGCTTATGGTGTGATCAGTATGCCCCGTAATTTTTTCGTAATCGTGATCTGCGCTGCACAAATTTAGCACAATTGATAAAAGTTGTTATTTTCGATTTATTTTTTCGTTTGTGGAAGTTATTATTTAACAAAATTTATAATTAGACATGGCTAAAGCAAAATGGTGCATTCAGTCGCAGCGTCAATTTATTACGAAATTGAACGCCAGTGGAAGTACATCTGGAGATATTGCATACATTCTATATTGATCAAGACTGATTGCTATGTTATGTACTAAGCTATATTGGAACTTATGGTAGCTTCAAAAATACCGCACAATGTCTTACACCGAGAAAAACAACCCATAATTCTTTAATTTATAGAATCTGATGTGATCTGTGCCCTCCAAACATGAGGCACAATCCAAAGTACAAATCTGAGACGGTAAAGTTCGTTGGCGAAAATTGGACATTTTCTGGACACGGCGCATACACAAAAAAAGGATCAGTATGTTTATTTAAAATGTACTTGTTGATACTATGATAATATATTCAGAAAAAAGCATGCGGAATTTTATGCCGCAGCTTTTTGGAGCAGAACAGAGTAGATTTTTAATAAAAATGGGCCAACACAGTCTCAATCAATCTCAATTGAGAATGAACTTCAACAGCATATTATTGCAGTAAAACCCAAAAATTTGTCCGATTTCTTGAATGAAACTCAAAATTCCTGATATGCTATTCCAATGGAGCGTTTTATGCCTCTAGTGGAGAGTATGTCCTGAAGATAAAGAGCTATTACTCAAAATAGTGGATATCCAACTAAATATTAAGTTTATAATAAAATGTATTGGTTAGTTCACTTTTTTCGGTTTGAATAAAGTTTTTTAAATTTTGATTTGAACTGGGATATCGTCCTCGCTCAAGACCATTTTGCATCTATATTTAATAGAATGCAAATTTATTTACAAATGGCATGGTGACATTTATTACTTGGCTGCAGACTACCACGATCATGATTTCGACCATGTCAAAAGTCTTTTCAAGTGTCTTTTCAACATCAAACCCGGCCTCTATAAGGAGATGATTCTCACAAAAGAACGAGAAGCACAACTCACTTGCCGAATTTGCGTTTAAAAAATCGCTCCAAGTAATAAAGTACACATGCCATCTTACAAGCATCTCATTGAGTTGCATATGTAAGTATGTGTATATGCAGGTATAGTTACCCAGCAATACTTCTGCCGTGCCAACACTCATTTGTTTTAGTTTTTTCGTTGTATTTTTTTGGTCTGTAATCAATATTTGATTTGAAGTGGGATATTTTAAATTTGTGCTAAATTACTGTCCAATCACTTTTCGTATTATTTGTACTTTAGAAGGAATAAAACTGAAATGCAACAAAAGAATTAAACAAAAGCAATGTACGTAATATTTTAGAAAAAATACGGGCAAAAAACACTAAAATAAGTTGAAATATTAAGTTACATGTGCTGAATGTGCTAAATTCGTGTCCACCTCTGTATATACATTATAGGATTTCAGGTCGGTATTTCTAGGTGTTATAAACGGAATGACAAACATGAAGTATTATTTTGATAAGACGCGTTAAAAGGCTTTAAATTCCGAGCCGAATCTTATATACCCTTTACCATGGAGTGCTTTCCACAGTATTAATGTTAGATTATAGACATTCATTCGAATTCAAAATTGTCAAAATTTGTTTGTTAATTGCGATATGTATTAAATCAATTCTGATGTTTTATTATTATAATTTTTAATTATTGGTCAATAATAAATAATTGGTCAAGGCTACAAAAATGTTTTTATGGCGTAATATTCCTTGACTATATATAGGGTCCGCAAAATATTTTTTTTGAAAATTCTATAAAAAAACAAGTAAGGAAAGGCTAAAGTCGGGCGGGGCTGACTATTTGATACACTCCACTTTCTATCGGAATCCAATTCAATTCAGTAAAAAAGTGGAAACGGGAAAAATTTGTTTATGTTTCCTAATCACAGGCTAATATGACCTGCCCCAACTTGTCAAATCGAGAATAATATTTGTATCGGGGCTATATCCAAACATGGAATGAAGTGACTAACGTTCACAATAAGTTCTTAAAATTGATCAATTTTAATATATTCTCTGAAAATACGCGGTTTCTGGGGGAACGAAATTTGTATGACAGCTATATGTAAATCTGAAGTTCAGAACCGATGTGACCCATTTTAACCATAGGTGTTCCTAGTTTAAATATAAGATGTTTTGTCAGTTTTGAAGAAAATCTGTTATAATATGTGGATTCTAGAGCGGAAAAGATCAAATTGGGAGCAAAATTTGTATGGGAGCTATATATAAATCTGAACCGATCTAACACATTTTTACAACAGGTGTTTCCAGTTGAAATATAAGGAGTTTTGTGAATTTTGAAGGAAATCTGTTAAAATATGTGGATTCTAGAGCGGAAAAAATCAAATTGGGAGCAAATTTTGTATGGGAGCTATATATAAATCTGAACCGATCTAACACATTTTTACCGCAGGTGTTTCTGGTTGAAATATAAGATGTTTTGCCAATTTTGAAGAAAATCTGTTGTAATATGTGGTATCTAGAGTGAAAAGTTTCAAATCGGAAGTGAAATTCGAATGGGGGCTATATCTAAATCTGAATCCATTTTCTTCAAATTAAATAGCGTTCGTCCTTGTCAGATTTTACACCTGTGGTAAAAATGGGTCAGATCGGTTCAGATTTATATATAGCTCCCATACAAATTTCGCTCCCGATTTGACTTTCTCCGCTCTAGAAACCACATATTGTATCAGATTGTCTTCAGATTTGGCAAAACATCTTATATTTCAACTAGAAACACCTGTGGTAAAAATGGGTCAGATCGGTGCAGATTTATATATAGCTCCCATATAAATTTCGCCCCACATGACTTTTTCTGCCCAACAAGTATTTTCTTCAAATTTTTATACTTTAACTAGAAGCAGCTATGGTTCGTTCCATATTTGGATATAGTCCCGATACAAGAATTTTTCTCGATTTGACAAAGGGTCAGGTCACATCGGTCTATGATTAGGACACATAGAAAAATCCTTCCCGATTTCACTTTTTTACCGAATTGAATTGTATTCGGATATAGAGTGGAGTGTATCATATAGTAGTTTTGAAAATGTTCTTTATTTTGCACTTCTACACAGTCATACTAATTATTTTCATTATTTTTTGCCCACATATTAGATATAATCGTCATAGCATAGATTACGGCATTTTAATAGGGTCGTATACCACACAATCTATCTATTTTCAGCTACCGCAAACCCTGAGTTCTTTCCACAGATCAAGAACGTTATATCCGCCCTGGCAATTATTTTTGTCTATTTTCAAATATTTCAAACCTTGACTCTAGCTGACGGGCGGATATGACCCATCTCAGCAAGAAGTCAATCATTGTTAATCGGGTAATCTAAAAATACCTTCATCTCATCTTAGTTCGTGAAGAACATTCGAATTTGTGTCTGTGGTCTATATTGAATCCTTTACCATCTTATCAAATTAATTTAACGAAATAAACAAATAACCCCAGGAGAGATTAATCCTGAAAGAAAAACATTCAATATTAGACTCACTCACCAGCAAATAAATGAAATTTAAACGATTAATTAAGATTATCAAATGCTAAATGTTAAATTGATTTCGAGAAAACGTTGTGTGTGAACGAAAAACATTGCAAATGTATGTGGCCACAATTAATCAAATGAGACTGCCAACCAACACACGTTATCGACGACAACAACCTTTTTTCGAATACAAACAACAGCCAGCAACCAGCAAATGTTGCTGCTCTATTTTGTTTTGCAACTGGCAACAATTAATGGAGCAACATTAATTTAATGAAGGTCAGAAATGAGTGGATATAAACAAAGAAGGATAGAACACACCGGGTGAGGCAGCACGGTGTGGGGATGATAATCAAAATAAGCAACACCAAAAACAATCAATCGCAGGGATACTGAAAGTCAAGCGGTTGAAGGTGTAGAAGGAGTAGGTGATACTCATGTCTTCAACAAAGTCTGTCTCAGGAGAAATGTCCCGGAAATGACAGCAAGGATAACACGAAAGGGGGATATGTTTGAATTTAACTTTTAACTCGCTTAAAATTGGTATGCACTTGAAACACGAAAGCTTGTCTTGTTTGTGTCTTCCATCGTTAGTTGTTCTCGCCCCGAAAGAGCACATACGGAAGAAAGAGCACTCTCCATCCTTTTCCTCTGGTCCACATAAACAAGCAATCGAAGTGAGTTGTAAGTCGGGGGAGGCAATAGAAAAATCATCATTTATTACAGAAACTTGTAAAATTGATGGTCTTAGTGTCCCTGGGAATCTTTGATCTTCTTTTGCTCATCATTTTCATTACAATTCCTTTGGGTGTCTGGTTACGAATTTCAATTGCCAGTGCACAGTGGATAGCGACACAGGAAGAAGTAGGTACAATGAAACAGTATGTAGTTAACTTGAAAAAACTCAATATTTTAGAGACACATTTAGTTTTTCTGATAGAATTTTTTGCTCAGGACCAATTTCACCCATATTTAGTCCCAAGTTATGTATTAATTAGATATTGATTAGATATATTAGATATTGATTATTAGATATTGATTATTCTAATCAGTGAAATTTCAACAATTTAGCTCATTTCATCCCAAAGCTTCACTCAGAGAAAAAAAGAAATATTTACTGAAATTGAGGAACAAATTAGTATATTTCCATATATAAAACTATATTTTGCAGCTCCGTAAAGTTTTAACTAATTTTGATAGCTACTGATTACAACAAACAATCAAAATTTCCTCTGTATTTTGGATTTCTAAACCCGAAAACAATATTAGAAAAATTATGGATTTTTTTTAATTTTTATTAAAATTTCAATTTTTGCCGAAGATTCCTTGCATATTTTTACTCTCATTTTCGAAATATGGACCCAATCGCTGCCGCTTATATGTTCAATTAAACGTAATTATGATATGAATATGAATTCGCATAGAAACAGAAAAAAATGATTGTTTTGTATGCACATTACTATATTTGTTTACTATTTCAAACTAGAATGCATGCGCACTATTTTAAATAAATTGCATTGCTTCATTATAATAATAATAATAGTAATCAGAAAGTGAAGCAATATTCAAAAATGTCCGCAAATATTAGGTGTATTGTCAGACATTATTAGGGAGAAACATTTCCCCCATTTGCAATTTCTTGATTTGGCTACAGACACCGAATTTCACTATTCTAACTCCAGCCGTTTG